>SSSI01009655.1:0-11348 GCA_004796505.1 Oryzaephilus surinamensis
TTGGAGTAAAACAAAAAAATTACTAGAACTTTCCGCCATATTTTAGTGAGAAACTGAAAATTACTAGTGACGTCCTCCATATTGGGGCAAAAATTTTGCTCTCTCTCTCGCACTCATGAAGCATATGGGTTGCGGTCATGATATTATAACTATACAAGATAAGCCCAGTTCGTGAACGAATTTGTGAATCTACTGCGCATGACGTCACTCCGTGACAATGTCAAAAAATTAAATTCTTAAAATCGATTATAATATATAATTTTAGATATTTAACTTTAAAAATATATGTTATTATTTGATATTATTCTGTTTTGTAAACAATAGTCACTTTCGAGGAAGTTTTTTGAACAAATTCGAGGATTTTTAGTATTAAACTTGGGTTGTTGATTACATTTGTACACCCACTTTTTAAAAAGAACTTTGTCTGCTGGAAAGGTAAAATAGCGACCCTCAGGATAAATAACCTTTGTAGTTTTTATTGTTATTGGATTGCAATTAAACACTGCACAATAAACCATGTTTTTGGTAACCAAAAAAAAGAATAGGAGATTCACTGTTTTATGAATATAATACAAAAAAATAGGCAAAAAAGCAATACACAGCACGATAATAACAATATAACGATGTAACGAATTCTTTGAAACACAAACACGTTGTAATTTTAGAATTGTACCCAATTTTTTGTACGAGTTATGTCAAAAACAAATTGAAAATTTACGTTGTCACGGAGTGACGTCAAAAATTAGAGAGAGAGAAACACTCACATGCGTATGGGCTTATCTTGTATAGTTATAGTATCATGGTACATTAGGTAACATATTATGTGTGTATCAACGTAGTTGTTATCTTGCTAAGTTTTAATTTTTATTATACATACACCCCGTCCATTTTATAAAAAAAAAACCTTTACAGGGCATGGACCGGCGTATAGTATTCGGCACGTTACGGCAATTCAGTGCTACCGTGCTAGGTCCGTCTATAAGCGTTTTTAAATATGTCTGGTCTCTCCTTCTCCAAAAATACCACTACGCATATACCTAAGCAAATTATTTAAGTATAGATTGCTTAAAACTGTTTAACATATTTATTTTTGTACTTAATTAATTTTTTATCTCATTAAATTAATTAAAATTATATTGCTAAGATAAACATAATAAAATAACATATATTATATTTTAGTACAAGTATGGTAAAGCAAATGGTAAGATTGGTATGGTAGTTGCACAGCTTTTGCCAACGTTCTTACCATCTTACACCGTTTTTACAACACTCAAACAAAAATTACATTTCCTTTTATGTTGACACTAAAGATTTTACAATTCAACTGTAATTGTGTTCAAGTATCCATTCAAGTTTAAAATATTTACAACTATGTATATAAAATAAAAAAATAACGTTTGAAAATATATTTTTGTTGGTTATCTCCAGCGGTAACAGTTGTAATTAATTACACAAAAAACTTCTAAAATTATCAAAATTCAAAAATATTTTATCTCAAGTGCATAAGAAAGAATTAAGAACATAATTTTTCACTAATAATACACCAATTCAATGTGAACTAGTATACTCTGTTCCGAGCTCTGTTCATTGAGCACTATAAGAATGAATGCAGTATAAGAATGTACGTATGTTAAATGTTATATGTATGTATGCATTACATACATACATTCATATACCAAGGATAGAATCTTATGGGTCCGAGTCCAATTTCTCCCACCACCATTCCCGCGCCGTCTCCCACAAGATTTATTAGTCTTTTAGTCTTGTGACGTCACGAGCAACTGACAGCAATTTCCAAAATTTATTGTGTAGGTTATGTTTATTCAAATTTCCTTCAAATTCCATGAAGTTATCACAACTCAATGCCAAACAATGTCAAATTTTGAGTAGTTAAATTGTCAATAATGTGAAATGTCGTAGTTGGCATGACCTGGTGGGCAGTAGCAGGGACGGTGGGGAAACAGGCGCTCATACTTATAGTGTGCACACTACACAGTAGGTACACATACACATTATTAGTGAGGTTAACGTTTAAAGAGCAGGAAATTTAAACTCAAATCTTTTATGTCTTTAGAGAGTTTTAAACTCCATAAGAATAAGATGGAAAGAATTTTAGGTCGATATAATAACTGCAGAAATAAAAACATTTTCTAAGAAACCAAAACATTATTGTGGCAAAATACCATAGCAATACCTATTAATCCTCAATATTACTCAAGTTATTAACCTTAGAAAGCCACATAGATTTTTTAATAGTATTTTAAAAATGGCTTTGTATTTTGTTAATAGGTAAATGCATGGAGATTAGTATAAAAAGAGATAGCAAAGTAAGAGTGATGGACAGGATGGACTGTTAACTCGTTGTGTCTTATTTGAACTTAGTAAAAAATAAAATGTAATTTATTAAGAATAAATGTAATTTCAGTAAACTAATTTAAAAAAAGGACTTACTAGAGGTTTTTTCAAATTATCACTAACAGATTTCACTAATTATTTCTAACAAGGTGGAATTAATTGAATTTTGTAAGTTTGCTAATACATAATTTTCTTCCACTATCATTTGCCTTTAATAGGAAAGATATGCTTGAAAATGCTTGTAACTGCGTTGTTATAAGCAGTAACAAAAAAATTGATTTGAAAGTTGCGTCCCATGCATTTCTTGTGGAGACAAATTTAACTTAAAATTTGAGTTCAAACTTCCCGCTTTCAAAACCTTAACCGCACTAACACCCTCTATTGCAGATATAATACAACATACGTTTTTTATTGAAAACTGTAAAAATACAAACTGTTCTAGAGCATTATGTTCCAGGAACAGTATGTTCAAAGGCCGTATTGGCCGTAAATTTTAAATTAGGTACAGGCTGAAAATTGTTCGACATTTTAGCTTTAATTTGTAAATTCAACTTTAAATATAATACGAAACAGAAAAAACTATTATAACCCTAAAATTGTTTAAACATGATTGTGGTGAACTGTACCAAGTAAAATAGTGGTGCAATAAGGGGTAAGCGGAAAGAAATTGGTGCGGCTGCAATGCATTATGATGCTGTTGTCAATAAAACAACTTGTCCTCGGAACAGTTTGTAACTAAACTGCTCAGGAACTCTTCAAGAACGCGAATAGAAAAGGCCTTATATAGGTACCATGCCCGTCGATGCCCGTGCACTACTGCTATGTTTCTGGGTGAAATGTGAATGTTACTTAATAAATTATTAATGCTAATTAAATTTAATATGTATTTAATTTAAAAATTTTAGTTTAATATCACACACGTGTAAAAATATATAGATGGATTTGTTTCATTTTTTTTTTATTTCTTCTCTGTAAATTTACTGCAAAATTATGCTTAATACACGGTTAAATTCATATGTATGTATTATCTCCTACCTATGTCATATTGAAACGTTCTTAACATATAATTTATTAATGGTGCAAACTTTGACCTTTCTTGTCAATAATGTATTAATGATAATACCTAATACTTACATGTAAAATTGTTTTTGTTTTATATTTCTTTTTATATTCAGTTTATACATTTAACGATAATTTTTGTAATATAATATATACATTTTTCTTATTATTTTGATAGGCAACAGGCATAATATGTAGGTATTATGTCCACATAAGTATTATACGTATGAGTATGTGAATTTTTTTATTTTTATTAGTTTTTATTATGAACAAATACCTATATTAAATTAAGTATGTATTATATAAACGTTTACAAATTACCAATTGCAATTAGATTTTGCAACTTAGTTTTTCTTAAGGCTCGTCTACACACAGTTTTAAGTCCTTGTTTTTAGTCTTTAATCCTTTACTTTCAGTCTGAACATGCTATTTGAGGTTAGAATGTCATGCTTTTTGGTGTTTGGTCTCTAGTCTTTACAAGTTGAATCACCTTCAACTTGTATAGACTTCCGACTAAAGAACGACCAATCAGAATACAGCTGTCAAAAAATTCAAAAATCAGCTAGTTCACAGCTGGCAAAATTTGAATGTGATTGGTTAGTCCGATAATGCATAAAGACTCAATGTAGACATCGTACTTTTTTTAAATAAAAGACAAAAGACTTCAGACCAAACGACTACAGACTAAAGACTAAAAACAAGGACTTATGACTGTATTTAGACGAGCCTTTAGAATTACATCTTTAATGGTTTTCGTCAAATTTAATATAATTCAGAACATCATGAAAATAAAATTTTTTCTGTGGTAATGTAAAATACATCTGTAAGTATTCTACTTAATCCACACCGAGAATGATAAGCGAAAGAATGCGCCAATATGGATTAATACCACGTGACATTTTTATAGTAACTCTATTTGTGGTAGAGCTATAAAGCTCTTCCATTCTGCACCCCTGTTAAAATCTACGACAGTACGACTATCAATTATAAATAGACACAAATAATCTAGCACGTACATAATACATATGTATTTAACTATTTTCATTATTTTTTAAAGACGTCAACCCATGACCAAAGTAAAACGGAAAATATTGATAGTCAAGTTAGTATAAATGAAAATAAAATATAAGTAGCCACATATTATTTCATATATTAATTTTTAAAAATTGACATTAAACTCCTTTTCACTATTTATTCCGTCGTTATACTACCAACTTCAGTACGATTGTTGGTTTGTAAGTTCAAAATGTTAGATTAGTATCTGTAAGTTATGACTTATTATGTTAGAGTTATCTGATATAAGTTTCATGCATGTTTATTGCATTATCTAATATTAAAAGATAAACTAAAGTGGCAAGTAATCTCAGTTAACTAATCGCAAGGTATGTGGATTTCCAAATGTATCAATAATTTAAAATAAAGACCATATTGTCCGTACTTCGCAGGATCGCAGGACAGCACGAATTCATTGAAAAATTTGTATAAATATAACCCAAAACAACAAACAATATTATTATTTTGTATTTTAATTTATTGATACTTTATCTATAGCTACAACATTAGGGTTGTAGAAACTGTACGTATTTTTCTCTGACCAAAGCACGGTCCTTATTAAGTCGACAATTGACTCAACGAACAAAATACAGTATACAATAGCTTCTAAGTGATGGGGGTAGCTTTTTAGTTAATCATTTCCATTATTTAAGACTTCCCAAACATTTTATGTACTATATACCTATGTTTCTCCTCTTAGATTTGTTTTAGAAAGGTTGGTTCTCGTAATGGTTTTATAACCATGCAAATCAACGTTTCTATCGCTTTTTTTTTCACATGCAGATTGCCCTAATACCTGATGTTAGTTGCAAATGCGGTTTTTGGTATTTATTTATTTCTTTTTGTTATTAGCAGACTCGTTAGTACATGTTCGTATTTTTTATTAGTGAAAAAATTGATGGCACTGGCAAATTTAACAAAGCTTATGACACTTATGAGCTTGTAGTTCGTTTTTAAAAACTAATTAGTTGAAGTTGAAGACGTTGAAGTTCATCTGGTTGGAAAATGCATTGTCTGAATCTAATATTTAACTCTGATTTCTGCATCCATTATTAGATCTAAATGAAACTTTTTTTTTCAAATTGATCTCTTAATTTTTGATAAAGACCTTTCAATAGTTTAATTTTTGCAAGACCCTGCACCTCGATTCTTCAATATCAACCAATCGAATTGTAGCTATGTCAGTTGAAATTTAATTTTACAATAGTAATATCAACTTTGTACTACTACTTATATCCAGTACGTACATTTTGGATCCAATTCTGCCAGCAGTTGGAAAGAGGACTATGCAAATATGATTAAATAATAAATATGATCGGTCGATATTTAAGAATCGAAATTCTGATTCCAAATAGGAATTACATAAATTATACATACAATTTCCTTGCTTTTATTTATATATTTTTATTAATGAATATTGAAAATAAACTATTGCACATAAACGCGAAAATCAACTTGTATTTGAAGAGGATATAAATAAAATCTATTTAGATGCTAAATTGAAAATATTCCGCATTTGCTATATAGGTATCTACAATTAAATTATCTTATAATTTTATTAATTTTTTCAGGGAATGCATGACATGTTCATCCAATCCCAACAGTTGGTTACGAGTAGCAGCAACAGCAGCAGTAGCGGGGTGGTGCAACCTAAAAAACGTAAAGCAGAACATTATAGCACAAACAATACCAATTGCGGTGGTGAACTCTCTCTTGTTGAGGCAGTGTTCGCAGTAACCGGAAATCAATTAACTGATATTGATAACAACCATGCTAGTCCAAGTGCTGGTAGTAATTCCCAACTGCTTGTACGTGGTTCTACCATCAAACTCTTAGATACATACCAGCGCTGCGGCCAAAAGGTAAAAATACATGTTTTATCATGTTTGAAATTCTAAGTCAAAATTACTTTTAAGCGAAAAAAAAACTTTTCTAATATATAAGAATATAATGATGACTTTGTATACGCATCGATTTCTGCATATACATATATGTATATATTTTTGGATATATAACACTCATCACAGAAGTATTTTTAACTTTTGATAAATTATCGTTAACTATATTATGAGTAAGCAGAAAATATATTATATTTAATATTTATCTGTTACCTATGCTAAATATTGATAATTCTAAAAGTTAATGTTTTTAAAAACAAAACTTTAATTTTTTTATGAACTTTCTATTTTAGATTTTTTTGATCGTCTTGAATTTCGGAAACTATACATCTCTAAACTAAGTCTTGATTTTTTTCGCATTTAATTAATATTTTTTTGTGCTTTACTTTCATAATGAACTCATTATGAAACGCAAAAGCGTTTAATAATAAATCAAATTTAAATGCTTTTTCGTAAGGATATTTTTTCCATACAAATGATAGTCCGATTGTCACGTCAAATTTTGACAATGTCAACAACTCAATACGGACGATACACCACTAAACAAGTTGACGGACGACATCAGCGTTGCCACACGATTTTTTTAAATAAAAGTGACTGTTACTACTTACTCGTCTTCTCATTCCTCGTGCTGCAAACAACTCATACTAAAATAGCTTAATTATTAAACTTATAAAATAATATACTATTTTATAACAAGAGCGTAAAGTGATTGTTTCTTTGAATATTTTAATTCTCTACAATTTTGTTATTTATAAGTAAAGTAAATCCTAAGTATGTCTAAGCAGAATAGTATATTACGTCACGAGGCAGGGAAGTAAGACATTTCAACCTTTGGTTTTTTTCACAACACAACAAAACTCCGAGGTTGCGATGTCTTATTTCCCTCCCGAGTAACGTATACCATTTTTTATCGCACCAGGATCGAAAGATCGTATTATTTAAGCCTCATTTTTGAGCGATGAAAGTGCCTGATTCTGGTAATTGGCTACGATACGAGGGAGGGAAATAAGCTCGCCTTTGGCTCGGGAAACAAAACTCCCGGGTTGAAATGTCTTATTTCCCTCCCGAGTAACAGCCGATTACCAGGGAGAGAATCAGGCACTTCCTTCCCTCAAAATGAGGCAAATAATACGAACTTTCGATCAATAAATCATTTCGTGTGATAAAAAATACTCCTATATATTTATCTGTTAATTCTGTTATGCTAAATGTTGATAATTCTAATAATTAATGTTTAAAAAAAAATCTTTAATGTTTTTATGAACTTGAGGAGAAATTTTTATTTTAGATTTTTTTTGACCGTCTTAAATTACGGAAACTACATCTCCAAACGAATTCATGGTATTTTGATAATATTTTATTTAAAGCATATTAAAATTTCCGATCTTTATCTTGAAATATATTATGATAATATTATTAGGTATCTTTTAAATAGGTATAATACATAATATTTATTGACACAGAGACATAGACAAAGAGATTTTAAACTGCAGATACGAGATTATTTGCTAGTATTTTGCTATGTCGATATTTATCATTACACTTACAATTTAATAAAAAAATACAAAAAAAGTTGAAGGACTCTGAATAGATATAATTATAAAGGACATTATTAAAAAACATAACGTTTAAAATAGAATTTTAAAATTCTCCTATTATAATACCTACGAGTACGAAGTAAACAAAACCACTAATTGAAAGTAATCAACAATCTTTTGAAACAATGCCAACTGTTTTTATATCATTGTTAAATAATTCTGTACATATTATATATATTTTTATTGATTATTGTAGGTACTTATTGTTCACAATAACAATACTGAATTGCACCTTTTTTTTGTTACGAGAAGATTCTAGATTTTTCTAGTATTAGAAATAGAAATTATATTGTATTAAGTATACTAAACTTACAGTTTTTAGATATTTTCTTTTACTCGTTTTTATTTGCTTAGAAAAAAGATGAACAAAATTGTGTATTTAGATATAAGTAAATAATATACAGCTGTATAGCAAATATATATTGAGGAAATTGTTTTTATGTTGAATTGATACTAGGTATTTCCAAGCAATAAATATTTTAGCATGTCTTTTATAGTTAAACGAATTGAAATAGATGTACGACATTTAATACAGCGTTATTGGCAACTTACAATTAGAAACTTTAGAAACATACGAATATAAGTTCCATAGCATATTACTCGGCATATTATTAACATACGTTTGCCTTTTTTAGTTTAATATATGTACATATAACTAACATTTTGATAAAAATAAAATTACACAAAATTTTATAATTTGACATTATATGTATTGAAGTTAATTATAGAAATTGTACAAATGTCTAATAATAATTAATACCTACTATAGAATTATGTATGTGGGAATGAATTAGATAAAATAAAATTGATTTTTTTACTAACAATAATATTGTTAAGTCACTCATGCAATACACCTTTTATATTTTTAAACTAATTGTTTTTTTTTTCTATATCTAATTCTAAAGGCTGCTGATTCAATGACGAATACTCGTACTTTCGATAAATGTACCTAGTAATACTAATCAATACTAATCATATTCATAATACATCCACATACTTTTTAAATTTTTATCTAATACTAGAAAGAATTTAATTTGAAATGAGTTCAAGATTAATTTTGAACTGTTTATTATAATTATACATAATACATAATATCTTCATCTAGGTATACTAAAACAATTTTATTTGATGTCTATAAAATGTGAGGCGCCGACTAGGATATACTCGTAATTCTATGTTATAAATAAGTCTATAAGATTTCCTTAAATATTTTGATATTTTGTTAATATTCTTATATTTATTGTGTTATATAATTTTACAAATATTTTTCTATCGAATGAAAATCGTTCCAAACACAGTTGGGTTAACTAAACGTCATACATATATGATTCAATGGAAAGCTTAAAATAATGACTGTACAATTTTTGTATTAGGAAAAACGTAAAATGTATATAATACGAGTAGTTTAGAAGGTGTTTATGTAGCATAATACAAATTATATGCACAACACAATTTAAGTTTAAATTTTAGCGGACATTTTGTCTTTAAGTTGTCATTATATGGTGGACTCAGGAAACTGTGTTCATAATTCATATTCGGTCAATATTTATCAATGACGTATCCTTGCCTCATATTGTGAAAGGTTTACTTGTACGAGTATATTTATAGATATTTCACTTTATGTGTGTACCTTCCATGTTGGTTACTTTTTTCCAGTGACCTTGGACTTTAACTCAGAGTTCAACTAAGTTAGTAAAATTTATCAGTAGTACCTTTTAAGTGACCTTCATAACCTGTCACCTTTTGTTGAAAGTAGATAATAGACCTTTCCATTTTTGAGATATAGAAAACCTGAAAAAAAATCAACCACAAATAAAGCCATCGCTGCGCAAACGCCAGCGTCACTATTAAAGTGCCTTTAGACTATCATCTGCTTTTTCATTTGATTTACATTTGACTTGTCAAATACATAATGTTTGGGTGTTTAAATTGTACAAGTTTTCATTTGACTTTTGATATGATTTTCAAAAATAGAACCGTACCCATTTTCATTTGATTTTTCATTTGATTTGATCTCGACGCATGCGCCGTTGTCGTGTTGTTAAGATGAATTTTAAATATTTTTAGGTTAGATTATGATTTTGTAAATCTAAGGTAAATCTAGGTAAATTTCATCATTGAATTTAAAACCTTATTTGGTCCAATGTGTTTTTGAAACATAAATTATATTGTGAAGTGGTAATTACTAATTAGCTGTTTATTTATTTATTAAAAATGTCATTTAAACTTCATTTAAATCAAATGAAAATCCGCTATAGTATATATTCGTCGTGAACGCGACCCACCTTTTCGGTCACTTTCGGAGATGTCCGTAAATAATTTGAAATGTTTATATCTCATTGGTTTTCAACCAATCGTGATTTACAATTTAATTTACCGTATGAAATTTCAGATGTGTATACCAGGGTTCGGTGATAGAGGGGGGTTCGCGTTCTACGCGAATATACTATAGTGTAAACAGATTTGCAATAACTATTTGATTTATTTCATTTGATTTAGTCAAATACTAAATCAAACCAAAAATTTAATGAAAAAGCAGATCGTCTAAAGGCACTTTTTAGAAACGTCACTATTAGAAAAAGAAAGTTTAAATCGGAAAGTTCTATACTAAGATGCATTCAGATAGGGAAGAAAAATCATCCATCTTGAATTATGACGTTTTTCAAAATAATCCAATAATTGTGTACATTTGCCACAATGCTCCACCTTCTAACCTTACTTTCGACCAATCAAATTTAAAAAATTAAATGACGTGAAACCTGACCAATCACACTTTTTTCTTCCCTAAATGAATGGACCTTACATATTTCATTTAGGTAATTTTAATGAATTTATTGAAAGGTTTATTTGTATGTTATAGTCAAACCCCGAATCACAGGCGCTCCTAGGTTTGACTAGAAGTCACAGCCAAAGCCCGAAAGAGTAGCATGTTTCTGTCTTTGACTAACGATTACTAACTAAACCAAACCTAACCTAACCTAACCAAACTTAACGTAGGCTAACCTATGCTATCTAATAATCTGTTTGCTTAAACAAACATCAGTCGAAGGTCGAAATTTTACGTTATTCCGCGATTACGTAAACCAATTTGAAAGTGCATAGTTGAAAATAAAAGACAAATCTTTATTCTATGGAGATACAGAGCCCAAATTTTAGATTTCATTTTATAAGTATTAGATTTTTTATCCACAAATCGCACAATTTAACACGCAAATTTGGACGTGAATTACAATGTTAATAGGTCTATTTTTAAAAATCGGGCGCTGTACCTCCATATTATAGACCTTTAACTAACATTCTGTAAAAGAATTTTTAAAATCTATGGAAAAACAATGCAGTGAGACGGATTATCGTAACACTCTACATTTCCACCATTTAAAAG
>SSSI01009656.1:0-25475 GCA_004796505.1 Oryzaephilus surinamensis
AATTATTACAAACAATTTTAATGGAAACCTGTTTGTATAATACTTATATATTTTCGCATAATCAAAACAGAAGAAACTGTGAGAATCGTTTAATTTATTGTATAAACATGGTTCTTTGTAATGAATTTATGATAATAGAGGGATGGAATATACACCACATTATGTTTACATTGTTACAGATAATCAAATAAATCTGAAATTACGTTATGTTTATATTTCTCAATTCATAACATCGTCATGTAGGTGTAGTATAAACAGTAGCAAAAAATTGAGAGCTTTCATAAGACAAAATTAAATAACACTTTATTTAAAAGGCGTATATAGGATTTTTACGATAAGAAAAGCCCCACGTGACTTTCTGACGTATTACGAGATTGCCACATCATGTGTTAGTGTCAAATAGGCATAACCTAAATTTGGAACAAATTAAACAAACTAAACAAATCTGAAATCTTAAATTGAAGTAATTGAACAAAATTTGACAAATGTCAACTGTGACAACTAATTTTTAAAAAATTGTGCAACGCTGTGAGAAGATACCAACATTATTAGTTTATTTTAAATCAAACTTGAAAATTTCAGTGGTGCATTTGAAATAATTAGTTTGGCAGACTTTTTCTACTAAAAGTCACGTGGGGCTTTTCTTATCGTAAAAATCCTATACAGTACTTGTTAAAAAAATATAAGTATTAATTCCATTTAAAGTATTTTTATGTAGTATAATTTAAAATGTATTGAATTTACCAAATTTCAAACGTAAATCAACTGAACAAAAGAAAACCCTCGGTATACCGACTCGTACATTGATGATGAAATAATATTATAACATAGACGGGTATGTATCTTCTTAAGAATACAAAGCTTATTAAGCACTTTCATGAAATACTATGAGAAGTCGCTATCTCGAAGCCACAGCACAGAAAATCCGTTTTATTCACCAAATTAAAAGTATTCATTTTGCGGTTTGGCAGAGGAAAGTATGTTAGCTTTGAAGATTAAGGGTTTTGCTCGGAGACTGATTATTTTCTAACGTCGTACAATTTACAAACCATATCCAGTATATATTAACAAAAATTCGTCCGACTTAATGCTGTTTAGTTGAAACTGACACGGGGTGAATGTATATAAAAACTTATTTGAAGTTGACATAAAAGCAAGGAAAAAATTACATGTAGAATGGCATTTTTAAAACAGAAGCACTACAACTCAATTTAATAACCTACTAACCAATAAGTACTTGAAGGCAGTACAAAGTACAAAGCTCGTCATCGTGTCATCCAGTTGAGCTTTATCCTTTATCGATGCAAAGCTCTTGAAGCTCTGACAAAAACATTACACTCCCAACTGAATGCTCTCGTAGTCGAAGAGAGTGGAGAAAGGACGGTGTCGACCTGAAGGACCTCCAAGTGTCGTCTTGGCTAAGAGGGGACTCTAGGGACCTCGGGACATCGACTAAGTGAGACCTGTTTTACAAGCCCTCGCATTTCAACCCTTATATTAAAAAAGAAGATGCCGACTAGAAAGTTTTCTTAATGCCTGGATGATTTGTGAACATTTTCCAGTTTGTATTTATATTGGAATGCTTTCTTTTTCCATTTTTCTTTTGTAGTTAATTATGATAAAAAAAGAATGTATTCAGTTTTTTATGTATATTTAAGGTGGGACTGAATTTTAATGTTACCAACCAACTAATTAATTCTTTTGAAAGGCAGGTCATGCATCTGACCCATATTGTCGGCAATGTGATGCATTCTGAATAAGAGTATATGGCTTGATGCCAAAAGCTTATTCCAACACACACATATACTCTGACTTGGAATAATGTACGGTATTAAAGAGAATTTCATTATTTGATCACTTGGCATGTAAACGTTTTTCATAAAACATTTCGCTGCATTTTCCTTTGAGAATGTTTAAGAAAGTAATAAAAAAAACTTTATAATAATACTTGGTGCAGGATATACTCTGCATTTAAGTACTTGTTCCATAACATGTACGCGAAATTGTATTATTATTTTTTATTGAATTATATAAAAGTGGTTGGATATTGTTTGAAATCGAATACAATTATTTCATTGTCCTTAAATAATGGTACATATTATACACAAAGACCATACAACCACCAACTTGTCACATTCTCATGCATTATTCCACAATCTGTACTAGCTTTAATGTTATTAATATTAGCATTTGTATTACTGTAGTACGAGATACAAAACAGGGGAATGCATCGAATTCCAAAGACAATTACGAAATATTCTACTGATATGCACTACAGAAACACATATACACGTATTAGCTTGAATTGTTGAATTATATGGCATTTTCAGTTAGTTCTATGGACATATGTTGATATATGTGTTTCTACATGCATCTGATTTGTGGTTTAAAGCCTAATATTATTATGACTATATTCACTAGCCAGTTTATTGTGTTTAGTAGTTCACAACTGCCATTATAGCTTTAGCACTTAATGAAAAAACTAAAATCGAATATGTATTTTATTATTAATAAATGTACGACTACTTTACTTAATACTTACATACATACATATATACTGTGTCCACTATATACTTACCTCTCGAGCAATAAAAGCCTGGTAACTCCTTAACCCACCTTTTTTTCTATTCATAATTGTGACAGTTACATCTCAGACCGGCAAGTATACAGAGAACAGACTTTACATGTATAATATACTCTATAAACGGTAACGTTTATTAGTTTATAGGTAAATTCAGTGTAAATATATGCTGGATAAGAGTTTGTAATATAAACAGCTTTTGAGGCCAGTAAAGTGTAAATCTGACGAACTAATGGATCACGGAACCTTAGAAAAGGTGTTGGATGGTGTATATAGTTCTATGGCCTACCCGAATGTTGATGGCTTAAAACGGATCAGGATTAGTTCGGTTTGCTTACAGACAGAAATAAACGTACTGATGTGATTTAAGGGACGCATAGATTATCCGCCACTATTTTCGCATTTAAAACTCGTTAGTGGCACTTTTTCCGTTAACAACCAATTCCAAACTGCTATTTTAATAAATTAGATTCGAACATAGAACGTCTTAAAGTCATCCTTATTAAAGTGGAAAAAAGAAAACAAGATGAATGTTGGTATAATTAAGGGACTAAATCTATCAATAGATTTTGCTATAGTTATAAAGGTATTCCATCGCAAGCACCAATTGCATCCGACTCTTTGTTCCATTTCCGGGTTGTGGACAAAGTTCAGGGATTGTTAAAGCTGACGTAGATGGCGTTACAAGGGACGGAAGTGACGTGTGAACCCATCAGTCGACATAAGCGTAACTGTTGTACAATTTCTAAAGTGTCTCTCGGTGTGCTCTCGAAATGCATTTACTGCACCATGACCGCTTTTCCATACTCTTAAGAATTGGGGTGGTAGTTTTGGAATGGTAGTAGTTTATGGTACTTCAGAGACACCACGTCTCAGGCCAAAATAAGAATATTAAACTGGAATGAATACCTACTAGCATTTAGATAAATGTTGGAACGAATGAAGCGAAATGGGAAACATACAGCATAGTTTTAACTAGTTGGAAAGGTATCCATTTGTCAAAAAATAGAAAAAATAGAAATGGGCCAGTTTAAACACTTTGTACATATTATTTGTATGAATACAAAGCATTGTGAATTGGAATAAATCTCTGATTTAACACCAATGTGAAGTATGTGTATTATTGCATATTACACTATGCAGGTTACATTGTACTGCAATGCGATATTGCTTTCCAATAATATGATAAATGTGGTCCAATTGTGTAAGATCGGATCAAATTAAACTAGGTTATTATGATGGAATAAACAGATATCTATATATACCTGCTAAACCTGAACTTATTAAATATGTTTCATTAAACTTGAGGATTTGATTTAAATGTATTACGAGTATTTAGAGACCTATGCCAAATCAATTACTCCTACTGTTTTACGTAATAAATATAATAGTTGTATTATTTTTCAAATATGTACATATATACATAGTTTTCCAAAAGTTGGATCCAACAATACCTACTATTTCATTTTGATAGTTTATGGTTTGATCTTTCTTTAAGTCAAAATGTGTGCCCTTTTAAAATACTTTTCCCAAGATATGAGTCATATTGCAAAATTAACGCTCCTTCGCAAATTTCGTAGAGCATTTTTCAGTAACGCAATAAAAGCTCCCTAAATCCTCCAATTGTAGGATCTATTTGTTAGACGTTTATTTTGTTGAATGTTTCCCAAATTATATATCTTCCCCAATAATCAGACCCCTTTATATCCAAGAAAACTCTACAGACGGCCAAAAAAATGCAATCATCTCAAAACTCTTACAATTATCAGTAGTAATGAAAGAAGCATGCCAATAATGTATGTTTGTGCGCTCGCGCCAACATTGCCGGGCTTCCCTGGATAAATCCAGCTCCAGTTTACCGTTGTCGAACTGTGGTATCGGAGATTTCCACGAGTTTTCCCGGAAAAAGCACGAGATTCAAAACGTGTTCCTCTGTATAAACCAAAATACAGCATATTGGTTTAGTTTTAAGAAACTTTCATGGCTAGTTTTTTCTAGACCATTTAACCCCTTTTATTCCATAAGAGAACTAATATAATAAGATTTCAGATAAAGAAAATTTTCCCTATGAAAATTCGTTTGTGAATAAATATAATAAAACTGATTCCTGTGAAAATGTTTAGTGTATTTTCCACGTAAAACTTTATTTTCAAATAAAAATAACTCAACTTTGGAACGAGATTGTGTTGTATGTATGTGGAAGGCGGATTATTGAAGAGGTAAATTGATGGTCGGTTATATTAGTTTTTATTTTTTGTTCGGAAAATTTCGCTATTGGGAGAAATTTTTAAATTTCTCTGCTACATATTTGAATAATGAATAAAAACTCTCAACTAAAACTGAGTTTATTGAATTGTATTCATTATTTGAGCACCTACAATTATACTTTGTGCAAATATTTATTCAATTTTTATACGAAATGTGAACTTTAATTTTTTTGCACCAATTAACATTATACGTACCTACATGTGTTAAATTATAAGAAAATTAAAACATTTCAGCTTTATTTATGAATTCTTTTCGTGTTTTTTACGAAGTGTAGTATTTAGATGATGCTTGAAAGTAAAACTCTTTTGTACAAAATAAAACAATTCGAATTAAATTTAGAATTATTAAGTTTTTTAATGTATTTCATATAAAGGCATGCAATAGATACAGATTCTTGCACACATCTGAATGGATACATGTACCTGTTGCTGTGACACGAGATCAATTTTGAACATAAATCAACTATAATTTGCCATCAGTGTTACTCTTCGTAAGAATATCAAAAAAGACCTACTAATTACAAAGAAAAAAAAACTACCAAAAACCCATATATGATGAAACATTGTTTTTTGGTCTTTTGAAATTGTAAACTTCACGCGACGGTAATTTGATACCACTTTGATGTTCCTGTAATATATGTAGCATCAATCTTGTATTTAGATATAAACAACGAAGTTTATCTCTCATTTATTACTATTTTGCCTTCACTTTTTTCACTGTCATGTAACATAATATTTTACGGTCTTATACATAATTCTGTAATGAAAACAATGAGCTACACCTCATTAATCAGTATAATAGAAAAATAAACCATTAAAGGGTTTAACAATATATTAATTATTGTAATTACTCATTTCATTTAATTATCTCACGACAACACACACAAATTTCATTGGTTTAGTGAAAATGTATCTTTCACAATAATTTATTCAAACATTTAATAAAGTTATTAACATTATAGTGTAATTAGTACTGGGCTTGCACTAATTTGTATAGTTATGGTTTTATGCTATTAAAGAGCACGTCAATTTTGTTATTGTAAATTAGATATTTTATATCGCAATATACATATAGTTTTGTTTGTATGAAAATGTTATCTGCCTCAATATTCACTAATTAGCTTAAAATACAGCCAGACACCCTAATCATTTAATTTGAATTTAAAAAATGATCACAAACTCTCTATGTTTACTGAACTATAAACAAGTACGAATCGTTTTCGATGATAATTAAATAATGAGCATAGAAATGTCATAATTAATTTATACACTTGACTTGAAACAGAGATTATTGAGATCTAGTGCAAAATAATCATTAAAAGACAATTTAGTAGATTTAAGATATAGTTTGATTATTAATATTAAGACTAAAGTTCATAAATTAGTTAGTAAATTGAACAACTGAAAATATAATTCGGTACAGAACCATCCAACATCAGCTTAACTATTTATTAACAAACTAAAAAATGTGTATGACAAGGATTTAACTTTGTTTTCAGTTGAAATAATGATATTTTTATTTAATAAATATGTGTGCGCTGACATTTGTGGAAACTATTAATTATCTCGCTGTCGTATTAAGCTAAATCCTAAGCTCAATTTAATTAAACCAATCAAAGTGGATTGCTTTTGAATGCTCTGAAGTATTTATATATATATATACTCAGAATTTCAGTTTAAATCACACTGTATGTACAATGCTTTTTTAATAACATGTAGACACTAGACATATTATAATCTATGGCTAAAATGGTTAAATTTAAATCAACAACGAATAAAGTATATTAAAACGTATTCATTTAAAAAAAAATTAATTCAACAATGAAATATAAACCGTAGTACGTACTTTAGTATTGTATGGTTGATTGATCGATTAGATATTCACATTGTGCTCATAATAAGCAGTTTAGAATGAAGTTTAAACGGTTATATGTGCATGTGAAGAAATGATTGTTGTTTAAAAAAGATGCCGATAGATACAGTGGATTGACATACAAGTTTTCTGTCAACAAGAGTCTGCAAATAAGCCATGAGATAACATTTAGATTTTGACGTTGAAAAATGTTTGTGTTGTATTTGTTAAACATTTAATAAACATTTGTCAAACGCAACTGAAGTGTGAAAAACTATCCACTTCTTACTACCTAGTAACGTAATCATTTACTTGTTCATGTAGGAAAATATGTATATACTCGTGTATATAAAAATACCGACCTGAAAAGATTAATTAATCTTTGTCATGATTTGTGCATTTTCTTTCAAAATCATTAGAACCGTTTTAAGTTGATATTTTCTTTGATATTAGAATTTTACGTGACTGTGCACATTTTCATCCCATTCATGATATTTAAGTAAATATACCTCTTCTAATTCCGTTGAGTACATTTCCTAATTTGCTAAAAATTACCGTTGACAGAAATATAAATGACTTGTTGGATGACTATTTGTCGTAACGTCTTAACTTTATTGTGTTCAGCTTTATGATGTGCTCAACGAAAAAAAAATATATTACACAGTTTTCTTTTTGTTAATTTTATTCGCATTCACTAGTAGGTACTTATTAACTAAAAGTTTTTTTATTATCACAAGAATAATATTACTTAGGCCTGGCTAAGTGCATCAGTTTGTTGTTAACAAAGTTAGTAAATAGTAAATAGATGACCTGGAAGATTGTAAAAAATTACTTGCTCAACAATCTCCTTAATTCCGCCTTCAGAATCCTGGTATAACAATCTATTGAAGTAAAAAGAAATAAAATAGCTAGAAAAATTACTTCATTTAAAAGTTGGTAATAATTCGCGAACTTCTCATTTAGTCCTATTTGAGGCAGTGAACGTTCACTCTTTGCTAACTAAAAAGAAAACTTTTCATTTGATGAAAACTCTGGCACCGACGAAAGAAGAATCAAACTCGAAGCTCTCATACTGACTTTGGGGCTCTCTTTTTTCCCCCACCATTCCGAATATTGTGAGTAATTTTCAGTTTGAAAATGAAAAGAAAGAAAAACATATAGATGTCTAGGTACATTCACGCTTGGTATACATACACGCCGACCCTAACCACCACTCGATCGATGGAAAATAATCTAGAACAACTGAGAATGTCGGCTTGAAGGGATGGAAAGTTGCTGTCTTTGTACACCTCCACAAATTACACAAGTGAAAATTGGCGCGGTTGCTTTTAAAAATTATTATACTCACAAAACTTTAGCTGAAAAACGCGTTGTTCTAACATCATAAATTTTCAAATAGGGTGAAACTGAAACAGTATTAAAATAACACCCGGTATATATAATGCCATTTAAATCGATCGTCCAAGGAGGCATATTCAGTGTTTAAATTCGACCAAATTCAATAACCATCAAAATCAATAGACAGCAGATGTTTCTTTTCATTTTGATAAGTAAAGGAAAAAATTAAATTTTCCTTCAATTTCATAACTGAGGTATTCTTTAAACGAATTTAAATAATGTGAAGAATTAATTTGTCTTGATTGATTTTTTATACATACACGTATAAGTAGAAAAAGCTTACCAACTTCTCGACAGCCAACCACTAACAAACTGACTACTGTAACAAGTTAGATCCCTTTTTGACTGTTTTTATGTAAACTTATGGCCTATTTAAATTCTACACTGGTACCTTATATATGAAGTTGGAAAGTTTAAAGGGGCCACATTCCTTTGCTTATACTTTCGTTAAGCAACATTATTATGTTCATTACGAAAGTTTATCGATGTAGTGGTTAGAATTATTATAGGTCTATAAAAGCTTATAGGATTGGGTAAACGTGGTATACATGCGAACTTTAGAAAAGTGCCACCAGATAAGGGTCAACTATACTACTGGCCTTTAGTTTAGCCCCAACTTTACATGCCACACATAAACTAGAATATGTTTCGACACTTTATTCTGCATATATAAATAAAGACCTTAAAACTTTAAGTCGGAATAATAATGCTACATAATCATTTTCTGAATGAGGATTACAGTGTAGGATTAATATATGTATGTTGAAATAGTAAAGCGATTTGTTAAAAAGTTAATGAGATTTTAAATCCAATGTGTAAACATTTACGAGCCCAAATAAATAATTATTTCTATTAATTAATATAATAATTCGATTTAATTTTATTTCGAGGAAACAAAATGTATAAATATTTTAAAATGGTATTTAGGCATATATTTACAATAGATATATGGATACTAATAACTGTTATTACGTATATTCGTTGAATATGGAACAATATACAACTATAATATATTACAGTATTGCATATAGCTCATGAATGTATGTAAAACTCATAAAAGTGTTACTAGATGAGGCCAAGTAAGATAAAATAACCCACTAAACCCTTTATTGATCCTTGAATTTTATTATTAGTAAAAGTTTTAATCTCATTCTTTTGTTTTACATTGTTTTACTAATTGAAATTCTTTGTTGGCTTTTATGAAAATTTATTAACTGCAAATATTTGGATACACTTGCTTGAATAATTATACGAAGTGATTTCAATAGAAGCAACGATTTGCTGATTTTATTAAATATTTCATTAAAACTGTTGTTTTTCTAGCTAATGTTTATACTTGTATTGTGATGTATATACCAGTATTGGTATTCAATGGAGTTATTGTAAAATTTATTTAGTTTTGGCTAAACAGTACTTTTTCGTTTTCCAAATACCTACTTAAATATTTTCAATTTTCATAGATCGTCTTGAGTATTGATTTTGTGTCTTGTGTATTTTACATTTGCAATTCCCAAAGCTTGTAAATCCTATAAATGTTTCTTTCATCATCAATTTTTGTTTTTACTCTGTATGTATATAGTATATATATGCTTTCTCTTACATATTTATTTTTCTGTTCTTTTCCAGATTCGTCAAAGTTCATCTGATAATAAATAAGGTAAAAAGAAAAATCTTCAACTTTTAAATTCTATATATTTTGAATTTTCCCTTTTGCTAACAAACATTTCAGTCACATCAAAGTGATTCTCTGTTATATACTTTGAGAAAATTGAAATTGTTTCCATCCAAAAGACATGTAATTAAATTTTTTCCTCTCAAGATGCATTTTTAACAATAATTAAGATATTTAATATTCCTTTTTAACAATTTCATTATATTTTATTTGACACGAGAACATTTTTTCATAATGTAATAATGCCAAAATTTTATATTTATTTAAATCAACCATATTTTGCTTGAGTTAATTAGTTTTGTGAAAGGTTTATTTTTAATCTCCTCAACTGCAAAGCTTATATTCTATTTTAATATTAGGAAAACAGTGTTTTGTTGACTTTTAGGATTATTCTGGTGAATAATATAGGAAAACCACTCACTTACAATGTTATTTCTTTTTATAAAGTACATATAATAACAGTATACTATCATATTATACACTTTTTCGATGAACCTCAATTTTACTAAACCAATATTCATGGATTCAATGGGTAAATAATTTTCCAATGTTCTCTTTACCTAACTGTGTTACACTGTCCCACTAAAACCATATAGGCCAAACGCAGTCCCAGTACACAAATACCCACATACATCATACATATGTACATGTATTACACCAGTACTGCATATAACTTATATCAATATGTGTACATGGATGAATATCACATAAATGTGGTTTTGCCTTAATTGTGCATTGATGTAAATTGTCATATAGGGCTTGTACACCACCGAAATGTACACATTTTTCCATACAAATCAGCACAATTTAAAACTAAGGTCTGTCCGATATATACTTACCTCTCTAGCCATAAAACTTAAAAGTGATTTATTACTTTCTACAAACCAATAGATGTATAGAAATTGTGTTGCAACAAATGTTGTGATACAACAGTATTTTCTAATTCGTCAAACTATTCCAGATATTTTCAAAATTGTAACTCGATTTCTGAGAATATAATATATGTATGTATGTGTATGTTGATAAGAGAAAATTCAATAAATTTTAAGCATTTTGTAAGAAATAATTACATATTGATTTAATTAATAATATTATATATTTTTTAAAAATAAACATTGATAATCCTTATTAATAAAAAAGGCTTGCCTTTATTACCTGAAAGGCAAGTTTATAACGGACAGACCGCAGAACCAACTTTTTATATTAAACTTAATTTCGTTACAAACAAAGATTTCCACCATAATATATATGTATAGATTACGTGAAAAATACCGATTTTCTGTTGATTTTATCACAGTGTTAAACATGCAACGGAACTTAGTTTTTGTATCGTCATTAATAATGTATACATGTCATTTTGTTTATAGTTTAAATGATTTAAGCATTTCTTTTGTAAAATACGTGACATACAGCATATCTTAATATTTTTTGTGTCATAATGTATATTGATCATATTTATTTTATATCCATTTACATATACATATGAATTATACGTGCACTTTACACTTTAGTAGCAGTTTTTCTCAAAATAAGCTGCTATAAATGTAAAGGGGGGAACATTTTCTTGTGGTATCCTCTTTTCCTAGGTAAGCAATAAAAAAAAAGTATATTGCCTTACTCATACAGGTGCTTATGTATAATATAATGTTATGTAACATACGTCGTTATATGTGTATATGAATGTATAATATTCTAAAATGAATGTTTCTAAAAACTGTATTCGAATATTTAAAACATCAAGTCTTATCGTCCTATTTACATGGCTTATAAACTTGATGATGAACTTGTACACAAAGTTTATATTTATGCTATTAAGTACTTATATCATCGTTCTATAGTTTTACATTTGCTCCAATGTACTTGTGAACAATTTACGAAAAATATGCACATTCTCAAAAACAATAACACGCGGTTTAGGTAATTCAATTTCAATGTAATTGCGAACACATTTCCAAGAAATACTTGAGAACAATTTTGATGAAACTTTCATCAGTTGTTCCCTAGCGAGTTGCACAATTGCACATTTGCAGTTCGGTTGCGGTATGGGGGTGGTTACATATATATAGAGGGTTAGTAAGTAGTAAAAGCATTTTATTACAGAAAATCTGACATGGGAAAGTACAAAGCAGCCAACAGTTATAGTAGTTCAGCCGAAATTTCTTGGCATATATACAGGGTATGATAATCGTCTTATACTATAGAAGTATGTATGTATAGGAAAAGGCTATGATGTTACAATTAACAGCCCACTACAACTTGAAAACCGCACTCAAACTTTGCATAAGGCACCAAATATCTCCTCTCTGTTCGCTCTGTACATGTAAAGCTTTAAATTCCTTTGTTTAACAATACGAAGGCGATGTGCAAATGTAATATTACAGACACACAGAGGCACACAATTTCAATCCTTATAGTCAGTTCGAATGTGGCGGAGCTTTGGAGGCAGTCGGTGGCGCAATGCGGCAGCTTTTCTACCTACCTTGCCAAGAACATGAACTTTCCACGAGGCCAACATTTGATTTTTACCCTCTAATACGATTCCGACCGAAATAGGGCGATCCAGTATGGTACTAACTAGTTGTATCAATGAAATAAACGCCATGTAAATACCATGTTATAAGCCATTCGTTTCCACTATACTCATTCTTTGGTATTATCGCATTTACTATTTGTTTTTGCACACCTTCTATTGCTGTCTTTGAATTACCTTTATGTTTTTATATGGGTATGTGTATATGTTAGTGAATGGCATTTTTCCACAACTATTACACGTTTATTTATACAACTAGATGAGAATTTCTTACTTTAATAATGTGACATTTAAATAAACATCTTTTATATCCAAGTACAGTTGTTTTTATCTTTTTAATATATGTACCTATGTTGTAAAAGCTATGTAAACGAATTTTTTATGTTGTACGTAATTTTAATTTTAATTTTGTGTTAATTAAGTCTAGCTATTTAAAAAATGGTTATTTGTTAGAACTTCATTGACGTTTTTAGCAAAACATACAAGATTACCATTAGGTGCTCTCAACCAGTTTTATTTATTTGTATAAAATGACAGTCATTGCCTTGTATATAAACAAAAACAAGCTTTTTTAAATCCTATTAACAGGTAAACTGATTGCATTTTTCCTTTTAATAAGTTTCTGCTTATAAGTTTGTTCTGTTATTAGAAAATGTTACCATTAAAACAGAAAACAAGTTACATTTTATTTTATTAAATACCATCTAGGAAAAAAATTCAAATGATAGAGAATAAATTATTCATGAACAGTTGCAGTTCATTAAGAAACTATCTGGTGGTTTTTTTTTGTTAAAAAATATTTGAAATCCATTAGGAATTTCAAATTGTTGGCAATAGTGTAGCGTAAATCCTCTAATTTAAACTAATCCATTAAGTCCCCAATGTAAAATCATGTCTATTTTAGAGAAGACCTTTGTTGTAGTTTACAAAAAAGCATCCACAATGCTTCAAATCCGGTGATTGTTTAGTTTATTGTACAATTTATAAATTGGTCGCGTGTTTTCTTCCAGTATTGGAATTGTATACTAATTGGAAGCAAACGAAACAATTATGTGAAAAACTGCGATCTATCATTACCAACGTACGTACATAAATTAAACTTTGTTGTTATTGTTCAACGGAATTCCATAAAATAAAAAACCCTATACGTATTAATTGTTTACCAACACTGCAAAAGTTTGTACAACTATCGCTGTTGTATGTATGTTTGAAAAATTAAATGTTTGACGAACTGTGTGTATTGATATTTGATCAATTTGTGCTTCAACTTTCATATGAATCCAGCTATTCAAAAGTCGTTTATATTTAATTGCATTTTGGAATGAAATATAACTTTCAGCGCTTAAAATTTTAACTCTTAATGTATTTTTGCTAGATTTTACTGTTTTCACATATTAGTTTACAATTACATAATCAAATGAATGGATTATTCAGTCATAAATTTGAAATTAACGATTGTACAAAAAAATTTTAATAAATTATTGTTTTGATCGAATCTTAGCTCGAATTTTACTCTATTATGTAAAAATTTTAAATAATATCGTAAATGCAGTCAAAAACTGCTTTCATATGCTTATTATTAATGTACGCATTCATGGATAGTATACAAAGTTTCATTTTCCTATATATGTAAAAACAATTTGTATAGCGTAAAGGATGTGTCTGTAAACATGCATCTTCAAAAGCATACAACTTGTGTAACAAAATAATATATTGCAGTCAGCCAACATGAATATCATGAATCATCATACAGAGACATCATTATAATTGATTTAGTCAAAGTATGCATATAAATTTGCTGGAAAATAGGAAAACAGTCTATACATCATCTTACAAACAGCGATACAGTAATTGATTATCAAAGTGAAAGCTTTTAATATTAAAATGTATATAAACTAGGTATATGCCAGTCTTATATTTATAACAGAAAACAAGAAATTTTATAATTAGTTTTATATGTATTCTATACGCTTTCTATTCTATCATTTGTAGCTTCTTTCTTGTTGTCATCCAGACAAATATGATCAAATAATATGCAAGTTAATTGAATAAATTTCCATAAATATTCGAAACTTTTTTTACAGCCTTCTGATTTTTGTTTTGCTGTTCATGTCATCAAATATTTTCTTTGCAAACGGATTCATATACGTATATATGGCTATATTTTGTTTGTATTTATTGGGATTGGGACCGTGTGTATATATTTTTGTATTTTATAGTATTTTATGTGGGTCACAGTATTAGAAGTGACGTTTGACTGATATAAAGGCTTGAAAACAGCTACTGCTTTTACTGTACATATAGATACACCTATAGATATATGCATTATTTAGGGGTTGGCTCTGGCATTTCTGTTATTAAAGAAGTAAATCATTGCTGCACCGAAATATACACTCACCTGTCCGTAACTTAAATATTATTCTTCCACTTTTCAATTTAAAAGTGTTTTCATGTACATACATGCAATTTTTTGTATATAGTGAAATTGAAAATTGCTTTACGTTATTTATACATGAACAAAATAGCCCTGTGTTTTACATTCTATTTAATCTCGCAAAACATAAAACAAAAAGACCAAAAGAACAATTACAGAAATACGTTAAAGAGCTTCATTATCTATGTAATTTTATGCCATTTTGTGCCCTTATTTTACATTAGAGTCCCTCTGTTTTACTCTATATATGTGTATAAGAGAAGAGAGAGCATTTCAAGACCTTGTTCCAAACAATAAACACATAATGATTTAAATTCTGTTCAACTTCACGACCCGCACTTAAAACTTTATCCGAAATATAATTATTTGTTTTTGCGCCTCCGTCCGTATTTAGTCGTTTTGCAATCGCGAAAATCGTCTAGAAACTGCGTTTTTCCTGCCTAGGCAGGCAAAATGAAATCTAGTGCAATTTACGTTCCCACTGATTCAGAAAATGAATTGATTTGACAGATGTCAAATGTGTCAAGTCGAAATATTGTTTATTAAATTAATTTTATTATTTAAATAATTATTGTCGGCGCAAAAAATATTGTGTTTTATGCGTCTAGAAACTCTTTTGCGAGTGTTCGTACGTTGAGGGCCTCGGCCTGCGGCCTCAGCCCTCAAAAAACTCACACTCGCAAAAGCTCAGTTTCTAGCCTTATAAAACAAATAACTATTGTGTGAGTGTGCTCTTGTATACATATATATTGTAGTTTTACCACGCTTTACTTTAATGTTGCTTTATATTAATTAATTTCACTGTATTAAGTACCAAATATTATACAATAGTATATCGTTTATGGTTTATATTTTAAATGGTGCCATAAGGTTTTATATGTCATCATTTCAACTGCTGAAATTCATTCAAATTATTTTGGCTTCCGCTTTTGGTTTACAAATTTTCCTACTAAAACTTTTGTTGTTTTATTGTTCAGTTTTGTCAAATAAACATTTGAGAATATTGAGTGGGAATTTTTGCAAAAAGGCCCAGAAAACTGCACATTTTATTTATTTTTTTTAATATAAAGTATTATTCGTTTTTTGACTGTAAACATGTGGCAAGTGTTTATATTTTTCGATTTATTGAAGTTTTAATACAGAGCCGTTTGGAAAACTTTAGTGTTATATGTAGATGTATGATGGAAGTCGAATAGGAGTCTATATTGGCATGATAAATCAGAAGGAGCTTAGGGACAAGCAGATTTTCACCGCAGGACCGAGCGCATTGCAGGATTCTGCAGAAATTTAATGTGTTCCACTACAGACACGTTTTCTAGTTTGATGTTCTAGATGAATTTTATAGTGGACTCAATTTTTCCATATATTTTTCACTTGTTAATAATATCGCCACCAAACAGACAAACGGTTTTAATCAGAAATTTTTATTACATTTTTTCGAAATTGTACCCACATTTACATCTTGTCGTAAATTTTGGATAATAAAATCAGAAACGAAAAAAAATACATAACATGAACATGAATCTACAATTGGTACAATCTTGAGTAAGAGCTGATGTTGATGGCTTCTTCGGATTTGCGTGGCTAATTAACGTTGCACGTAATTATTTTTCTGTCTGTTAATACAATGAATATTAAAATTGCATTTGGCAATTACGTGTTCGATTTGACCATGAATTTGTAACATGCAAACATTACAAGAAGCATTTATGTTGTTCAGCCTCCAGCAACACCATTTTAAAATTTAAAGTATTATAGAGAGAAGTATTGATCTAAATTCAACGTACAACAAAATAAATATGGTATAGAAATGATATTATTTTTTCAGTGATTTTAAATCAATTTTGGTTTACTTAGGCCTCAAAATAATGTGGCTTTATGAATATATGATACGATATAGTCATTATTATAATGTTTATATTGGCTTTGTTGCATGTACACATCGCATATATTGATTTTGTCTGACATTTTATGAAATGTTAAAACTGGTCAACGTTATATATTAACCATTAGTTGACTATAAAGAAAAAAAATTACATTAAATGCTTGACTAGCCCGTTAACGAAATGAAAAAAAAAGTAAATCGTCATAAGTGAACTGAAAGTATTGGTCATGACATGTGAAAGGATTGTTCTTATTTCTCTTATTTCGTTACAGAACTTGTTAAATGATTTCGGAAACAATAAAGTGAAGTTTAGTAAACTTAAATTACTCTCTTACAGGAAATGCCACTAAACGATAATAGACCTAAACTATAAATGAATTGTGCAAATTTACAATGTCTAATTTATTTCATGTTTGAATTATGTACTATTATAAATTTTATTTCCTAAACTTGTTATTGTTTTCAAATATGTATCTAGAAATTATTTTGAAAGTTAAACACAACAAAGTTTAAAACACATAATATGCATATAAAGTCATACTCAATTTACATATAATATGCACTTGATTCGTATGAACTTTTATTAATTAACAGTATTAGTTATTAAATTTTGTATACGTAACTTTTTGGGTAATATAAACTCTATTATTGATTTTGTCAATGATTTTTGACTTGCAAATAAGTAAATATCAGATAGTTATTTAAAATTTGCTATTTTAACCATAATATCGCATTTAAATATTTATAAAGCTAGAAATTGCTCCACATTTAATATGGTTATACATGCTGGAAAGAGGCGCTTTTCCATCGCGATGATATATGCATAATTGAAGTATTGTGGCTTAACAGTTTCTCAGTTTTGCATCGAATAATACAGTAGTTTCTATTTGTACCTTTTCTATATATACATGCTCTTCAACGAGTACACACATTTATACGAAATGTATTCAAATATTAAACATTTAAACCGGCTGGCGAAATTAATGCAACAATATATATATAGTGTAACTTGTGTGTGGGTAAAATTAATCAAGGAAGCCATCCCCAAAGCTCAAACCACTGTTACAAGTGCGAATTAACAACTGCATCAGTGACAATACACTTAACATATTGTTGTTAGTGGAAACTACTTCGTCCTTTTACTTAGTTTAGTGTATAATAGTCAGGCTGTGGTGTGTTTTACACTATTGCAATACTAAAGTCAGGTTGCCTTAGGGACCAACCAGTATGGAAACACTTAAATTAGGTATTGGAGTTTATATTATGAGTGGATTTCATGTGTATTTAATGGAAATTGTCCTATGACAGAGAACAACTATCTTAATCAAACCAATTCGGTTTAATAAGGAAAATTTACGAGATTTGTTGGCAATTTAGTTAATTACTTTTAAGATCTTATATGTACCAATGTATAGCTCATCCATTGAAGGAATGTGAGGTGAAAGAATGTGAATTGATACCACGTGACACTTTTATACAAACTCTATTGGCGGTAGAGAGGGAATTTCATTTCGTTTTTCGCAAAAACAAGCTCTCACTGATGAATGGACAATACTTATATCATAACAAGTGGTTTTTTAACTTTGAATTTAATATTCTGGCTTCATACAGTTAAAAAAGGATGAACGAAAAGTTGTTGCAATAAAAGTACCTACTTTAGTTTAACAGATAAAGTTCAAGACTCAATTTTTTCTCAAAATGTTACACTACTTGTTACTGAAATTTAAGATTGCTGTAAATAATCACTTTAGAAACGTATTTGTATTGCACTTAAAATGTATAAACGTACATTTTTGCAAATTACATTTCTTGTACGATATAAAGAAAATTACGTACATTAGAGAAAATTAAAGTTAATTATAGATGGATAATGTATTTCTTACAAATGTATCATTTTACTTCATACTGGAGGATGGAAACATTAACTATACATTGCTGCTATTTGTGGTAATATTTCATGTGATAATAATGGTAGTGGTAATAATTATTAGTGGACCTAGAAGTTTATTGCATCCAGATGTAATGCACAATTTTCTAATAAAATTGATGAAGTCATGCATCATATTTGCACCAGTTTGTAAATAATTTCACATGTTATAAGTCCAACATGTAGGCACAATTCTTTTATTTATATTCAAAAATTTATAACATCTCTAGCTAGGTAGCAGCATATAGATATAAAAATGTGCAGTCAGACGAAAAGTACAGCATTATTCTTTTTCATATAATAAATAATTCAATAGAAGACAAACAAAGTGTAGTTTCCCTAATTTATTTATTACCACATAAGACTCTACATATTCTCTTGAAACTTGGATCCACTAACTAAGTAGAAAATATACAAAGTGGAATGTACGATATACACACAATTTCTCTATGTTCCCCAACTTTCTTACACATACGTGCCTGGCATTACCTGCATATACACCACCACATGGAAATATTTCATTTTGGTCGATGTTAATAATGTAGAATTCAGTTTCTGTTTTGCCTTGGGCCAAATACTATTCTATTTCGTTGTACAAATTGGACTGTCATATTCACTTATTTTTATATTTTATTAAAATTTGCATTTCTTAAAAATTCAATGGCGAAAATGGCATGTCTATGTTTTTCTTAACGAAATAAAAAATACAATTAAAGAAAAGATAAAAGTTTCCTGTGATCAAAGTTACTACAAAAGGTAGCAAACAGATAAAGTTTTGAAGACACTAAAAAGAGTATTATTTCCTATAGTTTAGATAACAAGTTGGCAATAGTTTATTTTTTCGTTGGAAACAATCAACTGATTGGTTTTTACTAAACATCCATAAATATTTCGTGTCCATTACGAGTATAAGATCGAGTGATACTATTAAAATTATACATTGACTATTATATTTTCATTTCCATCTACCTACACCTGAATATATGCGGTTTAATGTTATCTAGTATGATAAAATAGTAAAGATGTTGGTACATTTTATTGCATGGCAAGCTAATAAATGTTATATGACTCATAAAAACTGTGTATTCTTTTTTTTGCTTCAAAAATAATATCATCACGTCAATATCCTGAGAGTTAATATTTTTAAGAGATACTTAGAAAAGTAACATTTAAGCCAGTGTATAAATTCTTCATCTTTGTCTACTATTTGGTGTAATTTATGTGTTAGAAGATACAAGGCCTCTTCAGATAATGAATTTTCCAGATATGTTTTACAATGCTATAAAAGTCAGTAGGAACTTATGTCACTCGAAGTCGCCCCCATAGAGTCGATAGCGCGGAAACTAAGATGTGGAATTAATAGAGATGGATGAGACTACATTAGTTTGTTTCCTGAAACTTTGCAGACCGGAAACTGTTAATGGATAAAATTTATGATCATTTATACTGTGCAAATATTTTACGTTATCTTTCATTACTATCTAAATATTAATTATACATATATATTTTTACATTTATAAGAGTTGTCTTGTTGTGAGTTATAACAAATCAATCAGAATTGAAAAAGTAATTAATAAAATTATTTGTGGTTTGTATTGATTAGTTTAATTTCTAGAACAGGTCAAGAACACATAAGTATAGAATTGATGGAATCTTGTAGGAGTTTATGTTGAAATTTTAAAAAATTATAGTTTTGTATTCAATAAAAATTAAAGAAACTGAATCTCACGTATATACTTGCCGGTGTGATAGTAAATGTCACACTTATGCATAGAAAATAGAAAAAGATGTATGAAAAGAATGTATGAATTACGTTCTGTGAAAAATGGGATAGATATATTTAATAATGAGTTACAAGTGGCTAGGCTTACGATTTCTCTTCTAGAGGATTTCTTAGAATTTAGTAAACCTTTACTAAACTCTTAAATAAGCGATTAAATCATTGTTAAACTAATTTAACAATATTATCTGTCCCAAATCATTTGCTGCAACAGTAGATCTAATTAGATTCTATTAGTGTCTAAAAAGTAATAAATCATTTTTAAATTTTATTGCTCAAGAGGTAAGTATATATATAGCGCACACACTATAATAGGTCATTTACTGTTTAGGTCCTTCTCCTAAAGGTATAATGCATTACGACCGCATTCTAAATAGCCGAGCAGATAAGCAAATGTTTTGTTATTGTTTGAAACTATAAATAAATACCCACAAATGGATTTACTAATTAGAAATTAATTATCTATATCGAATTCTAAAACCACCTTCCATAGTTTACATTATATAGGTACAATTTGGGCATCTAATAATAATCAATGAGTTTGTAATAAAATGATCAGACAAAGCAATATTTTCGAATGTTGTTTTTTCGGGAAATGAGTTTAAAAAGTGTTTTCGCACAGGAGTTGCCTATTGGGATCTGTCGTATATATAGAAGGCATAACGCTTTGGGCTGAATTAGAGGTTTCCGGACAAGTACGAGTGCCGCATTCTTATCAGCCAATTAGGTACTGCAACTTCAGACCGATAATAACTTGTCTGAAAATAAGATCGACCCTTACAAACTAAATTTCATTCGACTTTCCCACTATCGTAAGCTCTATCTCATTCTAGCACACTTGACGGATTTAATCTTTAGTGTTTTGGTGTTCAACTATCACTTGTGAATTGGGCCTGACCTGTCGGAGGATGAAAGGTGTCAGCTTTTCGCACATCTCAAATGCTGGGGCTAGTTAGTGGTTGGAATTAAGTTTGCTTTTTGTCTATAATTTGTCATTTAATGGCATTTTGCTTTATGCTTCAATTAAATTTAAAGTTTTTTAATTTGTCGCACTCAATGCTTTTGTAAATTGGAAAATCAATAGTTTTATTGACAGCTACCACTAAAGGCTTTCTTCTATATAGAAAAGATTTTCCTTATAAAAGATTTTATGAGCTCCCAACAACAATGAAAAAAAAATGATAAAATGAATATTTAAAAGATTTATTAAATAAACGAGCTCGTCAACAACAAAATGAACAATATTCTTTTACACATACAAGATGTTATTTTGGTTACTTATAAAATATTTATGGTAATATTATAGCAAACTGCAAACAAGTTTTTCATGTTACTCTGCCACTGAATTATCTAACATTTTCGTTCTCTTTGACTCTAAGGGAGAGGTACACACAAGCTATATAATTCTGTGTATGAATTTAAATAATTTTTTAGTAAATGAAAAAAGTTTTATACAATAAAATAAACCTCGACAAACTTTTAATTAATTTAATTTATCTCTTTGTAATATGAATTTATAATTTTAACATCTCTGACAACGAGAAAGGACTTTTCTTTATGCGGTATTCCCTTTGTGCAGATATTCGTCTCTGTTCTTTTACTCTATATGGAAAAGATACATTAAACTTCCCTCAGGTGGGACCCTCTCTAACGAATATACATGTTTCACTTTTAATATATACATATAGGACTTCTTTTTTCTCACAAAATAAAACCATAGGCTGTTATATACGGAGGATATACATATACTTTATAGTACATACAAGTATATGTTTGTTTATGTAAAATCTCTCAAGTCAAAATAACTGTTTCGACTGTTTTTCTGAGTTGTTTCAGTGTATTTGTCGTCTCGACGGACTATAAGACCATTTATCCAACATAAATCCCAAATACGATCTCAAAGGACATTCCCACATACACGTAATATATATGCGTTCGTACAAACAACAATGAAAAACACTTTTACTAACTTTGTTTTGACAACTGCAATTATCCTTTGCATGCACGGATTCGTTTTAATGGAACCTTTTTGGATGGATCCTAATTCAGTTTGACGTACAACTTAGTTTTTAGTATATGAGTTTTAATAAAATTATATATGCTGCATTAAAATTTATTCCATTCACATTAAATGCAAGTGTAATATTCTAATATGAAATTATTCCTACATCATTACCTGTTAATGAACAATTACTACCCTTCGGGCTAACTAATACACTATCAAAGCCAAAGTGTAATTTACTAATATATATACCTACATATATTACAATCAACTTCTAATATCGTATCTGCCAAAGAGTAGTTTCACTTTAATTTTGTTTTTCGCGTAGAAATATTCAAATCATGTCCTGAATTTTCTCGGACAAGTTTTAAAATATTGTATATATGTTATACTTTCTCTATAATTTTTATTCGTAAAATCTTTTTAATAAAGTTTGATGGCTTTTTTAATATAAGAGTAAATATATAGGGTATAGGAAAAACTTTACTGAATATAAAATCAGAAGGATATATATTAAAGGGAATTTCGTAGATTATTAGCATCTGTGTTAATTTTTCAAACAAATTATTCAACAAGCAATATGCAAATAACCAGTAATTGTGCCTTTCTCCCTTCTATAACTCCATTTTGTGTCCATATTCTATGGAATATATACATTTCCCAGTCGGAGTAGCTTTAAAATCTAATGTCGTAGAATAAGGATAGGACCGTTTTGCTTGGGGACTTTTTTATACTGAAATAAAAGAAGTGCCTTTTGCTGAATTACCTTACCATAAAATTATTTAAAGACAATAAAAGTTCACCCTCACATAAAAACTATTTAACATTTTTCATTTGCTTAAATAAAATTATATTTTATGTGACAATTGCAAGTTTTAAAAAGTATTAAAAATGAGATTGTTTTTATTTAATTTGATAATATACCCATGTATACCCATTACCTGCCGACATAAAAATCTTTTAAGTGAAAAAGTTTTTAATGGCCTGAACTCGATTGAATTAGCAATTTTTCTAGGTACGTGTTTGCATATATTAATAAATAAGATAGCACTTTGATAAAAGTTTACCAAATAAAATTTAATATTAATGTTTGCTTTTTATATAGATTTTTATTCTGTATACTTAATACTTTAGAAAATGAATACAAGTTTATTAGGGCATAAAATTAGTCTTTTTCAATACAAAATTTTAATTACTCAATTTCCATTACGTTTAACATTCATTGTAATAAAATTGTACCTCATTTGAAAATTTCCCTTTCAATTGCTTTCAACAAAATTTAAAAGACAAAACCAGCAAGTAGACAGGTACGTTTTTTAAAATATAAATTTCATTACAATATAATGGCCAGTGGTTTTTATTAAATGGTTCTATATTTACGCATAAATACGTATTCCTTTATGGAATACAGGAGACATTAAAATGTACGTTTTTGTAAAAGAGAAAGACTTAACTGTTGAATAAAGCTCGGCAGTTCAACGCGTACAAAGCTTGCAAACGACAGCGACAACTGATGAGGGTCTTCTTGTGAACTCGAAAATCAGTCCTAAACAACAATTTTCAAGATGTTTGTTGAAAAATATTTTACCCATATAATGCATAAATGTGTGAATACACATGAATTGTACTTTAAAACATTTATTGAAAGAAAATATATTCGAAAAAATAAATTTATCCCATTATAAAAGAGTTTCCTGAAATCTCAATTAATGTAGTACAAAAGTGGTAGAAAAAAGTAATTTCTTTATAATTCCCAAGAGGGAATTAGAAAACAACACTCACAGAACAATTTTCAGAGAATAAATGTGTATGTATATTATATATATGTATATATACATAGTACATAAAGTAGCGACATTTCATTTAATTTACGTTATTGTAATTTGACATTTAAATGCGTTCAAATTTGCATTCCAAGTTTATTTTTCGGTGGAGAAAAAAAGAGGGAGAAAAGTAGGTATTGGAAAAAAAATTAAAAGCTTTTTCCTCACATTTAGAGATATTTGCTCGTTTTAAACATAAAATTCACCTCTCATTATAAAGTCATGTAAATAGACTCTTTTTTTATTATGCTTTCATTTTATTAATGTTAAATATTAGTAAAAGGTGAATTTTACGTATACATTTTAACTGGTTTAAAATGTATATTTATACAGATTTCGACGCTGTAAAATTTTATACGATCTCTCTTTTTCACTTTGACAAATAAAACTATAATTGTAATAATAAAGATTTAAATATTTTAATGTGTGCATAACAAAATTTTATAATACTTTCGGGGGTGGGTGCATGACGCGTTATATACTTATATGTACGTATATGGATTCGTAGATGGTTGGATTTTTGCGGTTCCATTTACTTAGTTGATATTCGAGTTGGATGCTAGTATGGAAGATAGAGATTTTATGAAGGGGATTTATAATGGATTAGGCTAATCTGTATACACAGAAGTCGCAGATATGTTCTACCCTTTAGAATAATACCAGGATTGCTACATAGTTTTAACCGACTATCATATACTGTCATATAACAAGTCATAAAATGCTTATGGTACCGGATTTTAATGTACTTCACTTCCAAATACAAACTTAACAGCCAACCTAACCAGTAGTTTAAATATATACTTTGTGAGATGTAATAAATTTCGCTGAAATTCCTTCACACATTAACATTCAAACTAAAAACTGATTAGATTAATTAATTTTTTTCATCACATTTTTTTTAAACACACACTAATTCACTTCGTAAATTGAAAATTAAAATTGCATACTGTTTATAGGAATTTCATTAGCGGTTTAATTGATTAGTTCGCTCAATTAACCACCTTGGGGTGTGAAATTGAAGCATCAACAACAACATCTAATCCAATATAATATGAAACCAGGCAGCCGGGGAGGACCCGGCAACTACATATTTTGTTTGAAAAGGTGTGGAACTTGTCTTAGGTTAACATAGTATAGGTGTAGTTCTAGGAAAACTAGCTAGTCCTACGTAAACCTAGGTAGTAGGTAGTGGAACGTTGCCTAGGTTTATATAAATTTTTAAACATTATTCTATTAAAAAATTTAAGACTAATATTTTCAAAAGTATTTAAATTAAGATGAAATCGCAATTTAACATTTGCTACAAACAAAATTTGGGATTATA
>SSSI01009658.1:0-54894 GCA_004796505.1 Oryzaephilus surinamensis
CTTTCAAAGATCTCGCTGATTCAAATTTCTTGGAACACTTATTACATGGATGTATTTGTTTTTTGTATAAAGGATCATGTTTTTTCATATGACTTGTAAGGTATTCCTGAGATGTATATACATTTTTGCAAAATTTACATTTATAACGGATATTTTTATGTATTGAGTTTTCATGGATTATATACTCTTTCCTAGTGTTAAAATATCTATTGCACTCGGTACAATATGTATCGTGTTTCTTTAAATGTTTCGCTACTACACCAAATTTAGTTTCTAATAGTTCAGTACACAAAATACACTTTACTCGGTTAATTTTATGTTCCAGTCCAAAATGCCACGCGAGTCGTGCGAATTGTATATATACAGGATGATCTTCGCAATATATACAACTATAGTTCACTTCTATGACAATCAGTTATATGTTTTGCTCGTTGCTTTTTTGTAGTAAATGTTACATTACATTTCTTGCAAATTTGCCACGCTTTTAAATGCCTACAACAAAACAAAAGCTTAATCCATATTAAAAACTCGTTTAATATCAAAACAATTTTATTTAAAAAATTATATTTTAGGCAACATTACAGAACTTACAGAACGTTATGTGTATTAAAATTTACATTTATGACTTTTTAATAGTTTCTGTAACAAAATTTTTTTGGCAATCCATATTTTTTGCTGTATCAATTGTAAATAAACTTCTTGGCGTATACGTTTTATGGTACATAAACGAAACGGGGTTTATTTTTTAAATAGTTCACAACACTAAAAAAGTTTTCAATAGTTCGCTATAAAAAATTGAGTTTATTCAGACACTTTAATGCTTCGGTCTAAAATGCTGTGAGATCTCTTTGAAAATTATTTTATAATCTTTGTAAGATTTACGAAGTATTTTCACAAAAGGAAAGCTACTAAGTAATAACTATTGCATGATAGCTCGTAACATTAGTATATTAGTATATAGTATACATATATCTTAAACACATTAAAAAGTTCGTTTAAAAATAGGTAAGACTTATTCTGGACATTTTACAAAACTATAACTATTTGATTAAAATACATATTATAATTTACATCGATGATTTTTTAGCAAAGTTTTTGTAACAAAACTTTTTAAACAAATTACACATTTATATGGTCTTAATCCAGTATGAGATGATCTTGTATGAATTGCAAGTGTGCTTCTTTGTGTGTAAGCTTTATTACAAATATTACATTTAAATCGTTTTTCTTTAGTATGTGTAATCATATGTGTCTTTAATGTGTTATTTGCGCAAAAACTTTTGCCACAAATACTACAAGAATATATTTTTTCTCCAGCATGAATACGTAAATGAACTTTTAGACTACAATCGCTAGTTAAAATTTTACCACAAATATCACATAAAAAAGCTTTAAAAATGCCATTATGTTGTTTTAAATGATTAACATAATTTTTTTTTGCTTTGTATGTCTTTGAACATATATTACACGTATACTCGCATGTTGGTTTTATATATAAAGGATCGTGAAGTGTTTTAAAATGCCGATGTAATGCTGATTCCAAATTAAACGACTTATTACAAATTTTGCAATTAAACGGAATTTTATGAATATCTTGTCGATGCTGTTTAAACTCTAAAGATGTGGAAAAACGTTTAGAACAAGATAAACATTGATATTTATGGTATGTACTAAAATGATCAGAGATGAACGTATGTTCTGTACTTAATGTCACATTATCACAAATATAACACTGAATTTCCTCCACTTTATGTAAATTTTTTAAATGTCTCGCATATAGCGTATACTTTTTAAAAAGAGGTTTATTATCACAATAATTACAATGAGGATATAAATGACCGTGTTCCTTTTCTACATGTTTGTAGTATGCATATTTCGTCAAAAATGTATTTTTACAAACTTTACAAGTCCATTTCTTCTTTACTTTCCTGAAAAATACGTGATACTATTTTACAAGCCACATAAATATGTATGTAAATGCATTATTTAGGTAAGGTTATTTCTTTAGTAATTTTATGTAAATTCATCATAAAATTAATTTGTTTTTATTGGCATACATAAGTTTTAACAATAATTTATATTAATTGTATATTAAGCAATAAAATCTGGTAAATTAAATTTAAAAAAGAATATTTTTTTCATACATACAATATTCAAAAGTATACTTATACATATTGCTTATATTAATACCATACATTTGTAATACGATATTTTAGCTATTTTTTAAATAAATATTACATTTATATGGTCTTTTCCCGGTATAAAATTTTATATTAAATGTCTGCCATTATCATAAAATTAATTAATAATTTGATCATATTCGATTTGTAATTTGTAATGTTTTGCTATAAAAATTAAGTAATATACTAAGACAAGTACGTTATGAGACGAAATTTCCCATACAGGGTGGGTCACTATAAAGCTTAGTTATTGCCCGAGTTTATTGTTACCGAAAATTCAAAATATAACGACTCATTTTTTTACTAATAATTTATTAAGTAGAACATATAATAAATTCAAATACAAAAAATGATAAAGTAAATTTTCTTATTATTGAAATACAATGATTTTATAAAAGTATAGCTTTATTCTTTACCTATTTGGTGGTACAAACAAAACATTTTAGGAGTTGTTGATTTATAATTCAACTAAAATAACTGGTATAACAAATTGAAAACTTTTATTGACCTTTACAATTATGATATTTTAATAAAGTGCGTGTAACAAAACATTTTGAACAAATTTCACATTTATATGGTCTTTCACCGGTATGATACCTCATATGAACTTTTAATGAACTTCTTTGAGTATATGATTTCTTACATATAGTACATGTAAATGCTCTCTTTTTAGTATGGACAACAGAATGCACATTTAATAAAATTTTTGTATTAAAACATTTACCACATTCATCACATTTAAACAATTTTTCACCAGTATGTAACCGTAAATGAGTTTTCAAACTGTTTAATGATGTTAAACCTTTACCGCATATATCACATAAAAGTAAATTAAAAGTGCCATTATGTTTATGCATATGATTTTTATAATTAACTCTCGACTGATATTTTTCGCCACAAATATTACATTCGAAAGTATGTGGTACATATAAAGGATCGTGAGTTTTCAAATGAATTTGAAGATAATTTTCTGATGTATATATCTTATTACACTGTTGACATTTATAACGTAAACATTTATGATCACGATTTTTATGTAGTCTAAGATCAGATGGACGTGGAAGATATTTATCACACTCGTCACAATATGTTAGGTGATTTCTTATATGTTTACCAACAAAAAGGTAATCAGTTTCCAAATCTTCGTTGCAAATATAACACTTTATTAATGGAATATTATGACCTAATTTATAATGTCTTGCTAAACGTTCAAATGTTATGTATACAGGTTTATGTGGACAAAATTTGCAAAAATAATAGCTATCTCTATGATTATCATTTATATGTCTTCTATAGTATTTTCTTTCAACAAGAATGTTACATATTTTACATAATATCAATCTTGACTTGTCTGTATTCTGCCTACAACAAAACAAAACCTTTAATATACAATGTGGTGAATTATTTGGAATTGTAAATAATTATAGGCTTATAAATACTTTTAACGAAAATCCATATGTATATACATAGACATAGCTGAGTCTATGATGCTACGTCACAAATAGTAGAACATTTCAAAATTCAAATTCATATTACATATGTTATTATTCTGCATTATCGCACTAATACTATATATGGAGTATTAAAAAACATAATTATTTAGTTTGTGTTAATCATACGAATGTAGGTAAGCGCTACTTTTTATATTTCATGATAATTAAAACACTATCGAACAAACGTAGCATCAAAGATACAGCGAATGGCGTATAGAAATTAAGAATCCAAATAAAAAAAATTGCAAATGTAAATGTATATATCAAAATCATGTGGTTCATTTATTACAGAGAATCATTTAATTTACATTTTATGTCTAATATATAAAAAACTAGTACTTCAATTTAATAAAAAAGTAAATTTTTAGGCCCACATGCGAATGTAGCAGTTACATTAATTAATTGCATTAATCTGATTCATTGTACTAAAGTTATAGGTCTTATATACATACATATTCAACAAAGGCACTTAACATACAATAAATATTGAAATTTGTAATAAAACTACGAATTTTTTTAAAATAGATAACTGAATACATTTTCGAATAAATGTTTCTTATATAAATACAAACTTAATATATTGCAAAATTATTTAAATTTGGAAAAAAAGTTACGAAATTTATCATATTATTCATATTAGGCGTTAGGATGGGAATATTGAAATCATTAAAGTCTATCTTTTATTAATCACTATTATATTAAGTTTGGGAATGAATGATTAATTCTCTGTTTATCATAAATAAACTTATTGCTTTTTACTTAATTACTTACTATTCATTGCTCACTTGAATAAGTAATATAACTGTAAATAGATTTCATTATAAATACGGGAATTAATTAATGGGTTATTAGTTATTAAATTCACTAATTAAAAACGTTTCATTTTTCTTTATTTTACAAAAATTGACAATTAAGGTTGACATACGTGATACTTTAACAATGTATTTGTATGAAAACTTATTGAACAAATGTTACATTTATATGGTTTTTCACCAGTATGTAAACGATTATGAACATTTAAACCAGATTTCTGTGAAAAACGTTTATCGCAAACCGTACACTCATATGGTTTTTCTTTTGTGTGACTTCTAATATGCACCCTTAAAGAGTTACTACATGTAAAACTTTTACCACATGTGTCACATGTATATGGTTTTTCTCCTGTATGTATACGTTGATGTATAATGAAACCTTCAAGTGATTTAAAATTCGAACCACAAAAATCACATAAATAATTTGGTTTTATTTGATTATGTTCCTTTACATGTCGAGCAAAACTAATTTTTGAAGAGTATCGCCTTTCACAAATATCACATTTAAGATTTGGTTTCTTATATAATGGATCATGTGTAGTTTTATGAAATTTAAAATAATCTAATTTACTATAAACTTTTCCACATATATCACATTTAAAATCTTCATTAGGTTTGACAACTTTCTTTTTGTTTGGAACAATTTTCTTTTTATTTGGAACACTTTTCTTTTTATTTGAAACATTTTTCTTTTTGCTTGGAACATCTTTTTTATTTACAATCTTTTCATCGATTTTATCTTTAGATGCTTCAACATTCTTGTTAGAAAATGATGTTCCACATGTTATACAACTGAGTTTATGGCTGTTCATATGTTCATTGATTTTATTTGTCAGTACACTTTCATGACATATAAAACAAGTAATTTTATTTGATTTATGTACTTCTTCTTGATGTAATACAAGAGCTGTAATTGTTTCAAATGCAAAATCACAATTAACACATCCGTGAAAATTCTGTAATTTACGTATATGAACTCTTCTTTTTTCTTTCACGGAAGGAAAATCTTTTTCTTGAACCTCATCAATATTTTTGTTAACTTTATTTTTATCTACTTCAATATTCTCAATATTCTTATTAGAAAATAATGTTCCACATGTTGTACAATTAAGTTTGTGATTGTTCATATGTTCATTAATTTTATTTGTTAATACACTTTCATAACATATAAAACAAGTAATTTTATTCACTTTATGTACCTCTTCTTGATGTAATACAAGAGATGTGACAGTTTTAAATGCAAAATCACAATTAACACATTGATGAAAACCATGTATTTCTCGTACATGAACTCTTAAATCCCATTTATTTAAAAATTTACTTCTACATAATTTACAAGCTAATCTTCCTTCCCTACAAATAAATGGGACACAATAAGTACATTTGGTTTTGTGGCAATCTATTGTCGCGAAAATATTAAAACTGCTAACGATATTTTATTTGGAAAAAGGTTCATTTAAAATCATCATATGGTAAAATTGTTTTCAAAGCATTTGAAATTTTATTTTTCTTCAATTATAAAAATTTACATTTTTATACATATGTATTTGTACCTATTTTCGATATATGTTAGAATCACAGATTTTCTTACGAGCATGACCTGTATCTGAAGAGTATTAAGTAAAAAAATCTATAGTTTAATGCATAATCTAAACAATTAGGAGTACTTGATAAAACATTTTTTTATTTTTCCATTGTTTTATTTGGGAATTATCTAATTCCTAATATATATAATTCATTAGTTTAGTAAATCTTATTTATATCTTAATCGCAAATTAATTATAAGAAAGATTTTAGAGATTTTAAATTAGCTGTTTGTTTAAGAAATACCTTTGAACAAAGCAATTTTTACTTATATTTAAACCCTTATTTTATCTGCCTATTCTGATTTAAATTTCCGACTACTGTCAAAAAGTGACAGTTTTCTTTAATGAAACTCAAAACAAAGAAAATCCTTTTCTGTTATTGATCTAAATGTGACATGTTACGAGTTATCAAAAAATCAAATATTTAATAAAAATAATTAGATAATATACGAGTAGGATTATTATAATAAATACAAAACTCATAAATAAAATGTTTTTTTTTTTATTTTTTAAATTCTCAAAGGAAAATAAGCTTCGAATTTTACTATTTCCGAAATTTTTAAAATTTGAATATAATAATTATTAATACATACCGTAACATAGGCCTCCCATTTTAGAAGATAAAAGCAGTTCTAAACATAACCCACCATAAGATAAAATTATTTTTTTTTTGTAAAAAAAATAACAATGTAGGTGGATAATATATGATTTTTGATTTCTATATAATATAAAAGTAGCATTCAAAAACTCAACAAAGGGGTTCATCAAAATAGTTAACATGTTGGAAAGCTATTATAGCACAATTCAAAAATACTTTTATTTTTTTCAAAAAAAATATATGTACTTGTATGTACTTGTTTATAATTTTGGTATACTAGTATTATGTATGTTTTCAAAAAAATATTTTTTTATACATATGATAATAGAATGGAAGTAAATAATCAATGAATAAATTACATACACCTAATAAAATTGTTAATAAATATTTTCTACTATAATAATAAAATAAATAATTAGTTAAGCTTTAAAATAAAATAACCCTTTTTGCCTCTCGACAATTATAGTTGTGAAGTGGCGCAATAGTTAAATATACAAGACATTATTTTTATTATAAAGAAATAATACTTACCGTACTACAAATTAAATGAAGTATATTATAATTTTTTCACAATGACAAACACAACAAATCACCCCCTCTATGTTAATCGTAATTTAAATATTTTTAATGTTTAATCAGAACATGTACAGTTAAGACTTATTTTATATATTATGACTTTGATTTAAGATCAATTTAAGCATTAGCAATCATTCATTAAACATTCAATAATAAATAAAGACAAATAATTTAACTTGAGCTTAAATCAAACTCATTTGCTTTATACGATTCTGGTTTAACGTAGAATATTATTATTTGATTTATTATCAGTGCAGTTTCATTAATTTAAAGTTTATTTATACACATTAGTGGTAAGTACAAAATGTATTTAACATATTTTTAAAAATACGTGTGTAACCAATCATCTTTATTAAAAAAAAAAAGAAGAAAGAAACGATATTTTATTTTTCATTTGGACTTATGCAGTACAGATGTGTGTAAATAAACCTTCATTTCGATATAACAGAAACTGTACTGATAATTTACCGGCATTTTAACAAAAACACAAATGTACTTTTGTTTAGGTGAAAAACATCTTTCAAAGAAGCGTACAAGAACTAGTCAGTTCCAAGATCTCTTAAATTTTTCAATCAAATGATTTAAAAATTAAATATCTTCATTCCTGTAAAAATAACAAACTTATCAGAACCAATCAAACTGAGAAAAAAAAACAAGCAATTGCAAATTTAAGATCGCAAAATTTAATTGGATTTGACTAGTTTGTGATTTTCGCAGAACAAATAAGTGATAAATACAATGATTTTTTTAGAAAACAATAACGAATTAGATTTGTTAGTTTTAACCAAACTAACAGTACGATACAATAGTCCACTATCACATTTCTACACTTTTAATTACATTGAACGTGATAAGCCGAAAACAATTTGAAGAATACAATTCCAATATAAAAAACAATGGAATAACCGCCCATCAAATTGCAAAATTATTATTAAGAGAACAACTGTTCACTTAATACAAAAAGTAAAACAATATTTTAAATAAAATTAAGAATAAAATACATTGTAAATTTTACTGATCACTAACACTTTTTATGAACATTGCAAGAATTCTCACAATGGACAAAAATAAAGTTTTACTCAAATTAGAGCAAAAAAAATATTGTAATATAAAAACGCAAAGTTAGTACATGGTCAAAACATATCAACGATGTAAACAAATGTTTACAAAATACAATTATAAATATCACAAGTATAATTTTTTTAACAGTATTAAACAACAAAAACATTAATAAAGGAAAAACAAAATATAATTATTTTTGTTGTTTAAAAAAAAATCATTTGAATATACGTATTAAAAATAAGCGAGGATCTTATTCCACAACTAGTTATTATCAGAAAGATTAAAATTTAAATAGAAATATGAAACTCGCTGATTCAACTAAAAATTAAAATAAACTTGACTAGTTTTGTTTATGATTTTTTTTCTCAGATAAATATAATTTATAGTACATTCAAATGAATCTGATCTCTCTGACCAGATCTGTTCTAATCACCATCATTGATTATCATATTACGAACAATTCTGGTTGATCAGATTATCATATTATTTTTTAAATTAGGTAATTACAACTTTTCTCAAGTATCACTATCAAATCGATCAACTAGAATTGGCCTCAATGTGGCGATCAACAGTAGTATTAGGAACAAATCTGTCAGCTATGATTTGAAAATTAAAGAGAGTACTCACTCAACGCCCTCCTTTCCAACGCCAGACGGTCCAGGTTGATCCACATTTGTTGGGGGAATATCTTCAAAAGTAGGATCATGATCTTCCGTATCCAGTTCACTGTCACTGTCTTCCGTCTGTAATAAAAACTATTTAATAAAAACAACATACAAATAAAATGATATATTTACTTTTGTAAGAAGCGGTTCAACATCGTCAACATCTTCGTCTGATTCAGATGGTATATTAACCGGTCGCTTCATGGCAGCAGCTCGTCTAGCTCGTTTTGGAGGTGGTTCACTTCCACCTGATTTACGAGTTTTGGAACTAGAACCCTAAACAAAATCAAAATTTTAGTTTGTAGTTTTAAAAAGCTAGATTTTTTCATACTTTATCACTTTCGTAGGTTATTGTTTCAGGTATTGCTACGAAACTATCATCAGGTTCTTCTTTAATTATCTGATTATCATCTGCTTCCTTTGACGAATCATTAAGATTTTTAATATTTATGTCATCTATCCATTGTCGCAGTTGTTTTTCGGCAACCACAGTAGATTTTCGAAATTCATACGCAACGTCCAATTTATTAGCACATTCACTACATATATTTTTTGGTAAGTCATCATCTCTAGTCACCTATAACGAGAAAATATTGTTTAGAAAAAATCAATGAAAAAAACGAAGCTTAAAGCTGAAGGCCATTTTATCTTACTGCATCCACCCCACTTTTTTTTAATACCCTGAATATTGATTTTTTTATTAAACTAGAATAAACCTTTTTACTTTAATTTAATGTTTAAAACGAATTTCAAATTGAAATATTTAATGAAACTGGATTTTTTTGCTACAAAATTAACAAAAAAGCTATAAATAAATGTATACTTTAATAAATGACGCCGTAAATGCTTAAAATTCGGTTAGCTTTTTTTATTAAAAAATCAGTAATAGAGCGTTACATATATAATTTAGGCATAGAAAATAATTTTTGTTTATCAAAATTATTGTCAAATTGCAAAAAAAATCTGTCGAATATCGAATTTGGAAAAAATTCAACAATTTTTACAATATGGCGAATGGACGCCAACTAATGTAACTTACCGTAACCGGCAAACAGGAGCTGATTTTCACAAAAATTTGACCATTCTCTGATTGATCTTCAAAAATTGGTATATTCACATTATTTTTCACCAAACACAGTCTACAAAATTGCGTAATTTCGGTTAAATTGGGCATTTTTAATTTTTTTTTTTAATTTTCATTTAGAGTAAATACGAAGAGCGACTTCTGAACGCAAACCACAATGGCCAAATGAAGAGGACGGAAATGGGAAGTACGTAACATAAGGCGTTACCACATTAGTATTACTTTAATGGCGCCATATTTGAATTTGATTAAATATCTTATTAACTTTCAACCATTTTATAAACAAAATTAACTTGAACAATACACATGTGGACACTAGCCAACAGAAACTTATTTATTTAAATATCCATAAATATCCAAAATAATAAGAAAAAACTGTGCTTTAGTACATTAAATTTAAATCACATTTAAAAAACAACTTTTGTCATTAAAATAGTTGCAAATGCAACCAACATTACTTAAAGATTTAAGACATTCGCTACATAACCTCAACAATTTTAAAATCTTATGAATGATATTGTATTCAGCTAAACGTTTATCTTTTTTAAATGTTAAACGCGTTTTTAATAACAACATGAGTATATTTGTGCAAAAACCCAACCCAATAACAGGGCAGTCTAAATGGTGTGTAGAAAATGAAGACTACGATTATTATCAAGAAATCGCAAGATCTTCATTTGCAGACATGCTACACGACACCGATCGTAATATCCTTTACGAAAAAGCTATAGAACTGGCAATAAATAAAATGCATTCTGTTGGAAAGAAAGCAATCGTTTTAGATATTGGTACAGGTACTGGTTTGCTATCTATGATGGCAGCAAAATATGGGGCTGACAAAATAACAGCATGTGAAGCTTTTAAACCAATGAGCAAATGTGCAGAGAATATAATAGCTTTAAACGGTTATAAAGATAAAATTAAAATAATCCCGAAACGTTCAACTGATTTAAAAGTAGGTGAAGATTTAAATGAACGATGTAATATTTTAGTTACTGAAGTTTTTGACACAGAATTGATTGGCGAAGGTGCATTAAGTACATTTTCACATGCACACAAATATTTACTTGAATCAGACTGTATTGTAGTACCTCAAAGTGCTACTATTTATGCTCAAGTTGTAGAATCTCCTTTAATTCAAAAGTTTAACAAATTAAGCGACATTTATAGTAATGATGGAGATATTTTGATTCAAATACCATCAACGATTAAAAAATGCGCTGGTTCAGCAGCTGTTCATGATTTACAATTATCACAAGTACCGATAACTTCGTTTCAAACAATTATTCCTGCAAATCCTGTACTTAATTTTGATTGGAGTGGCAAAACACCTTTTATTTTTACTCGTTCTACCATTAGTAATCTGAAAGCTGAACGATCTGGACTGGCTCAAATGGTATTTATGTGGTGGACGTTACAAATGGACACCGAAGGGAAGATAATATTAACTTGTGCTCCTTCTTGGGCTCAAAATGTTACTGAAAAGGAAACAGTGCCATGGCGCGATCACTGGATGCAAGCTGTTTATTATTTTCCAAACGAAATACTTGTAAATAAAGGAGAGGAATTGAATTTAATCACAAGTCATGATGAATATTCTTTATGGTTTAATTTGAGTAAAACTTTACGTATTACTGATGAACATTACATAAATCCTGTATGTAATTGTGGTTTACATCAAGCCTTTTCACGTACTAGAATCGGGCAAATTAACGATGTAAAAAGAAATAAACAATATTTGCGTATATTGGAGGAAAATATTAATGAATCTAGTGAAATATTAGTTTTGGGAGATAGTTTTTATTTAAGTTTAGCGGCATTAAAATTTGGTGGAAAAAAATTACATATATTGGACACAAATTTTATATCAAGAAAAATTTTAAATGTTTTCGTTATGTATAATAAACTAAATAATGTTGGGATTTATGATAGTTTAGAAGATTTACAAAAGATTGTTGATTTAAAAAATATTCACTTAATAATTGCTGAACCGTATTTTAGTAGCAGTATTTTACCTTGGGATAATTTACTTTTTGTTTACTTATTAAATAGTATAAAACAGTATTTAAAACCGGATGTGAAGATATTTCCGAAAGAAGCTGTTATTAATATAATGCCTGTCAAATTTGATGATTTGCATAAGATTCGGATGCCTTTAAGGCAATGTCAAGGATTTCTTATGGACAGTTTTGACGAATTAATTGAGGTAAAATTTATTAATAAAATGCCTGTTATAGTAAACTTAATAGCCAATAATAACTAATATAATAACAATAACGAAAATAATAATAAAGCTCTATAATTGCTTAATTTGTATAATTTTTTTTGCAGAAATCAAGTAACATTAGTGATGATTTAGTAGAAGCTCAACCTTTATGGGAATACCCAGCAATTGCATTAAATAAACCACAACAATTAATATCAATTGACTTGATGAATTATCCACATAATTTATTTAAAACTAATGGAACATTAGAAATAATTGGGTATATTTTAAAAAAATAGTAATTATGTTGGTATATTTAATTGTTTTTTTTTTCTAAGGAATTCGCAATGCAATGGTATTGCATTGTGGATAGATTGGAGGCTAGACGATAACAAAAATGGTATATTAACCACAGGACCAATAAACCCAATTAAAATTGGCAACAAAATACAGTGGGATATGTATACAAGACAAGGTGTTGTTTTATTTGAAGGTAGAAAAAATAAAATTAATTATAAATTTGAAATTGATTATAATGAGGGAAATATTAATTTCCAAATCTTGTGATTTTTTTTACCTATAAATAAATATAATTATTACGTATATTAGTGTCAGAATCGATTTTTAACCTTGGCAATAATCTATTACAAACAGTAATTGTTAAGAAAAATTATACATGTTTTTGCAATAAGTTTGTCGACTAGAAAAATGGGTTAATAAACGATAAAATGCAATATTGGCAAACATATCTATTATAGTTAATAATATTCCACGAAATTGACTCAGGTATATATAGAATTCAACTGTATAATACAGTTTACTTAAATAGCTAAGAAATTCTGTAAATAAATTCTAAACGCCATTAGAAATCTTTTGAAAAACGGGAAACTTTATACTTAAGAGAGTACATTGTAATAGAACGTTGTTGAAAATTGTGTAAAACTCGCACTCGCGACTTATTCCAAATACTACGTGCACTTAAAATATTTTCTAAAATTATAAATACATTTTATATACAGACATATAAACACTCTCACACTCACATACATAGAGAGAACACGATAAATTGTCTAATATTGTCTGATATTCCACAAGTGTCTCTAAAAATAAAAGAAAAAACCGCATCATTTTGGCAACGAATTTAGAATTTCGGGGGCGCACCGCGGGTTCCCATATTTTTTAAATGTAAATTATGTATTTAAAAGTGGTGATTGTAATTTTATGGCAAATTTTAATTGAAATTACAAATAGTGAGTTACAATCAGACTGTTATCCAAGTAGTGTGCATCGTTTATGCAAAATGCAATGTCGACAACCGCAACTAAGAACGATAAAAGTAGTGGATTTATTCAATTTGGTCGGAATACCACATATGCCCTATATGGTAGAAGTATACAGGTAAAGAATAATATGACATTCTTGGGAATTTTCTTTAAAAATAAGATTTTTTTTTAGATGTGATGAGACAAGTGGATGCTGTAAAGAAGGCAGTTTATGTGATGTATCAAAATCAGCAAACATTACAATGACAATAATGGTTAAAGAAATGGGAACATTTCATTATGTGCAGAAAAAATTTACAGTTGCAAATCATACGGAATGTTGTTGTAAGAAAATTAAAGTAAATATTATTAAATAGTTATAAATTAGACAAATTTAGTTTACTATGAAAAGACAGTATTATTATTAAATTACTTTATATAAAAGTAGGCATTTACATTTATATAACAAAAAAGTGTGAGAATTTTTATTTATTGAAACTATTTTCATTCGCTTTTTAACATTTTCCCATTTGTTAGATAAAAAAATCGATTTTATATTCATTCCATAGATAAAAGATTATTTATTCATCGTACATTATAATCTTGAAATAAAATGTATATATTTTATTATGTTGTGATAAGTATAAGTGAAAATTGTTATCTCAATAATATTTGTAATAAAATATTTGAAATTATTTTAAATTTAGTATTTTTTTATATATTAAGTTGCCTCGCTGTAAATACTAACTTTTTACATTCTTTCCTCCGTACTGTTGTTACTCCATCGAATTCGAAATTACTCCAAATTTTAACCTCATACTTTTAATTAAAATGAGTGAATTATTAGAAAATTTATCAATAAATGATAAATCAGAAGAAAACGCCAGTGCCACTAGCAGCTCTAGTGATGAAAGTGATCAAATTGAAGTAAATTTTCCAGTAGCAATGTGGGATTTCAACCAATGTGATCCAAAAAAGTGTTCTGGCCGCAAACTAGCTCGATTAAAACTCATAAAAAGCCTTAAAGTAAAGCAACGGTTTCCTGGTATTGTTTTAACTCCAACTGGTGAAAAATGTGTTAGTCCACATGATAAAGAAATTGTACAAAAGAAAGGAATAGCTGTTGTAGATTGTTCATGGGCTCGAATTGACGAAACACCCATAGCAGCCCTAAAACCAATACATGGACGTTTACTACCTTTTCTTGTTGCCGCAAATCCTATAAATTATGGACGACCATGTCAATTAAGCTGTGTTGAAGCCATCGCAGCTACAATGTACATAACTGGTTTCAAAGAATTTGCACACTTCTATTTAGAAAAATTTTCGTGGGGGCATTCGTTTATTGAATTAAATCAAGAAATATTAGATATTTATGCAGACTGTACTGATAGTCAATCAGTTGTAGCAGCGCAGAATCAATATATTGAAAGAGAACAGAAAAAACAAGAAACAAGGCGCGATTTTCCATCTTCAAGCAGTTCCGAATCAGACTCTGATGCAGAATAACTTTTCATGCAGTATTCGATTTTTATATTGCATTAAATTTAAGACAATATGTATATTCAAATATATTTATTAAATATTTTTATTCAATTTATTCTATATGATACGTACCTCTGTATATATTTCATAAGCAGGCATATTAGTTTCATGATAAAGTTTGCTATTTAAAAACATCCAATTAGTTATCTTTCAACTTCAATTTACGTTTGTTTAAAACGAACATTTCAATGAAGTTTGAAATATAAATGATGAACATACAATGATAAATGTATAATATATATATTTTTAATTCGAAAATACATTTTCAAATACGATGAGTCGAATATATTTTATATTATTGCAGGGAGTATTTTGAAAATGATTAGATCAGCTCCTAAACCAATATTAAATAATTTAAAATATTTAGAAATTAATCTAAAGTGCATTTTAATAACTTATTTATAATTCCACAACCCTTTAACATAAAGTTCTATAAAAACCCCACCACTTAAATACATATATAATTAACAATGTAAAAAAGTATAATATACATAAATTACATTTCTTCTCACTCTTTTTCTAAAAATAGCTGTTTTCTGCCCGTACGTTAAGGACCATTTTTTTCACTTCACCTTTCTATATGAATAATACAAAACATTTTAGGAGTTCAATTTTTATTATAAATGATCAAATATAGCTTAACTAACATAAAGTGCCCGTCCCCAGTGAAATAAATTGTATATTTTTTTTTAAATTATTTTCTCATTTAAACATTATTGAAAGCAACATTGCTCTTTACAGCATCACTAATTAATAATAATCTAAGCTGTCATCCTAACAATTAATTATATTTTCATAACTTTTATCTCATCATGTTTAGGTTTACTACTTTTATGTATATATTATAAATTTATTTAGTTGATATAATCTTACTTTTTCCATATTATGGACGTAGAAAAATATTTTGTAATGTATTACTTATAAATGAAAAATCTAGTGTTGTGGAAAACATGTTCCGTTTGGGAAAAGGTAAGATTAATCATTACTATAACAGGATGTGAAGTAATGTTTTTTTTTTCTAAGTACACTCAAGAACAGATCTGACAAAATTTTATCAATGTATAATATTCATAATAATAGGGTGGTTTAGTGTTCTTTGTCTACACAATTCTCTTACTTCTTACAAATCACATTTAAATAAAAAATAATTAAAAAAATATGATCAAATAAAATATTATAAAACGCACCAATTAATGATCAATGAAATTTCGAGTTATTTTTGAATACCGTTGATCTGTAAGTGGTAACAAAATTTGTAAATCTAATTTTTTTCTTTCAGTTTATTTCTTTTAATTTAATTTATTTAGTTTAAAAATATTACAGCACTCTAAAAGTTTCTTTTATGAAACACTCACTTAATTTATTTTTTTTTTACTTTTTTTGTTCAAACATACAAACTTTCATACACTATATACAAGTTGAAAAATAAGGAAATATAATTAAGAAAAAAAGAAAATAATACTCCTAATATTATAATTGAAGAAACGCTTGAATTTTCGAATGTTTAACACATTCACAATAACGTCCATTTTGTTTTAAATAATACATATTTATATATAATTATTTCTATATATAAGAATTAGATTTTCGACTTATGTTTTTTTTTTGTTATATAATCAACATTATTTCACGTTCTTTACACATTTTTTTTTCGTAAACAATAATTTTATTATCACATAGAAGAACATAAAAACAGAGGGTGTGGTTAGCCGAAAAGAAGCATTGAAAAGTTCACGAGAAAAATGGCATACTCGTAATTGTATTCTTTTTCAGTTTTCATTTTAAATTCGACACAATTTTACCGAAAAAATTGACAATGATGGAACAACTTTTAAAGCGCTTGTTGTTCATTTGATATACAACATTGACAAAAATACTACTACATTCGTATAACAATTTAAGTAAATTTAATTATAGAAAAAAAATCGCGAATTCGAATTCTTTTTTTATAACTGGGATTTTTATTTATAAATTAATAAATACTTGAACATTTTTTTGCATTATAATGTATATAAAAAAATAACAAACTATTAATCTCACGAAATTAGTATTTAACAATGTGTCTTAAAAAAATTATTTCGGAGAACAATTAGAAGTAGTTCATGTTAATTGGAAAAATACACTTACATATGTGTAAAGATTTCCTACTCGGCAATCGTCAATTCCGCAATATTTAAATTAATTTTTTTATATAATATTTATTATCACAAACATTTTTTACAATTAAAGAAACTATGTATATTATTTAATAACTCTTTTACTTTTGTTCGTGTATTAAATTCGTGTATAATTTTTGTGTGAATGTAATTAAAAGCGTATCTTTCGTGTACTTTTCTCTGTTTGTTTTTTAATTTTATATATATTTTTTTTTATTGCATTGATATACACGGCTTTCAGCGGCAACGGATACAAATCTTCGAGTTTTGGAAAATCGCTACACTCACACTGTATTTTTTTATCAATTTTAGTTCATTGAAACATTAACTATTTATGTGGTTGTTGTTGTTGTTGTTGTTGTTGTTGTTGGTGATGGTGGAGGTGGTGGTTGTTGTTGTTCGCTGCTTGTTGTCGTTAATTCTGGTTCTTTTACAAGCAGTCACAGCTTCAATTCGTTTGCTATTTTACTAGCAATATTTTTGAAGCCAATACTAGTACCTAAACGAAGAAAAATTACATTTAATTGAATTAATTTTTCAAATTTTTTATTATATTCTGGGTATTTTTCTAATCAAAGTGTAAATTAATTAAATTTGGTATAAATTCTCGTGTTTACATGAATTTTTAATTTTTCAATATAAACTTTTCAGAATTCGGTCCTCATATACATTATGGATAGAATTTCAATTAAACTTACCCGAGATTCGTTTGAATCGCACACCATTCAACGATAAACGTGGTAATTTGCATACTTCAATCTCCCATTGTACTAAACTATCCGTATTTGGATCACCATGTACACATAACAATAGAAAACGTTCACGTTGTTCATAGTCACAATTGTTTGCATCTAAAACTTTACGAATTTCGGCCATTATTTCAGCTGGATCTCGACTTGATGTGGTTTTCATTGACCATGTAAATCGTAATGAACGCGGCTTTACATGTTCTTCGTTTTGGGCACCACCGCCCACTCTAAACAAATTATAAGAAATACATAATAACAAATTAAATATAAACTATAAATTACATTGTTTAGTATAACTAGCTAAACTAATAAAAAAAAAAACACTACAATGGTTTTTCTTTGTATTAAAACATGGCTCCTGCACAGACCTTTGACAGGGTAAAAGTATTCTTTCGGTTTTTTTAATTTATATTAATTAATACATTTAAGTTGTTAATGTAAAATTAACAACTTAATTGAAATGTGTACGTTATAAGAATAACTACAAGATCACCGGCCTTTTTTAAATCAATTTCGCCTTTTTTTTATTCGCAAACTTACCCTACAGCAGGTAAAGGTGAGTTGCCATGTTTAACTTGTTGGCCGGGTTCTAATGCTCTGAAAATAATGAAAAAATAATCCAAATACGGTAACAAAAATTATACACAGAAGGAATAATTCGCTCCCTTTTTTTTTGTATAAACAAAATAATAAAAATAATGAAAAAAATTAAAAATAAAATTTATAATAATTTAATTTAAATACTTTTTAATGTACAACAAAATTGCACTAAGATAAAAATATACAGGAAAAAAAGTGTTCATTAAAGTAAATCATACAATGAAAAAATATATATTATACCTATTTTAACTAAAAATAAAATATAATAAATGCATTATTTTTTTGTTTTAATTAAATCAAATTTTTTAAAAAGATTCAATATTTATGTAAATGCATAATACTAAAATTTTCCATAATAATATTTAACAAAAAGAAAAAAAAATAATCAAACTTTGGTAACAATTGTATGTTATTATTAAAAATAATCTAAATCGATGGAGGGCACCATAATGTTGTAGGAATAGTTAAAATTGGAGGCATGATGATTTGATGATTCATAATGCGTGGTGGTTGTAAGTAGTTGATTTGGTGACACCTTTGACCTTGTTGTGGTTGGGGAGTGGTGCGTCCCTCAAATCCTCCCTTAATTCCTGAACCAGAAATATAAGCTTTCATTTTACTATTTTATTAAACATTTATTATTTTTATTTTTTTCTTCACGGTTTTTTTTAAGGGACGTACCACTCGCACACACAAAGATATCCCAATAATTTTTTTTAATGTAGATCTTCAAGTATATACAAAATAGTTACATCATAAAATACAACTGACAACAATATATTAATAATTATATTACGAAAAACTTATTAATAATGTTAAAATTGATTAAAACAAATGATGTAACAAGTTTGTATAAAAACTTGATAAAATAATGGGAAGAAAAAGTAACAAAAGCAATTTAATAATTAAGCGTAAAACCCAGTAAACAAGATTATATTTTCAACTTTTTTAAGCTACACTACAATAATTAATTTAAGCAAATATCTAATACATTAAGCATAAGCAACATTTATAAAATTTTAAGTTCTAATCATATCTAATCATATTCTTAATAAATGATTTGGTATTTAATATGCAAAGTGAAAAAAATAATCTTTGCATTTAAAAAAAATTGTCTATTAAAAAATTATATAATTATCAAAATTATAGTTTATTTCGTAACAAATTGATTCATATAAATGTCGCTTGACTATTTATATTTTGAAGCAATTTATACTTTGTACACTTTCACATTCATTCAGTTAGTCACAAAGTATAAAAAAAATTAAATAAATTTTTCTTTAAATCATCTGATGAAAATTTCCATCAAATTATTTAAAAAAAAAGTCTTTTAAAGCCCATTTACTATAAAATGACAATAAAAGCTATGAAACTATTTTTTATTTGTTAATTTTTATGTATTTTTTTATTGTTATATATTACCTTTTCGTAAACCCTCTAAGACTAAATTTGGCAAAAAATGATGGTCTAGCATGTGGTGAATCACCAGGTGATCCTTGTGTATACGTGGGCCTAGGCCGGGTTTGACCTGAATGGAAAGTACTACGGGATGATGTGTTCCTTGGGAAAGATGTATTTCTCGTTGCTGCCGGCGATGCACTTGTGCGACTATAAAATTAAAACAAAATCAAATAAAATGTATAAAATATTACACAAAATATTATTTTTAAACAAACTTTATAATAGCGATAGTAGACAACAAACAGAAGCATACAAATTTATAAATTTTGTTTTTGGTTTTTCACCTACCTAGTACGTAAAGGGTCTGTAGTAGTAGTTTCCGGGGTACTACTACTAACGGAGGCAGATTTGACGTGGCCCTTGCCAGGTCGTAAAGTGTCTCCAGTGCCTCCACCCTCAGAACTGCACAACATGCGGTTAGTAAATTTAATTATTATTTTTTTTGTTAAAAGTTAAATACAGAATTATAAAGATAGTACAGAATTACATAAAGTAAAAGTAATTAATATAAAGTATTATAAAATAACAACATAAATATAGATTTTTCTATTTATCTAATACACTAAAATATAACAAACAACTATCATTATTATTTTTTTATTTTAATTAGAACACGTGCCACATTCTCATGAGACTTAGAAGGATCGATATACTCGTATGTTACTAAATAATATTTACTAACACATTATTTATCACGGAAATTCAAATAGAGTATATATATATTTTTTTAATAACACGAATTTCTGTGATAAATTATTATTGAGAGTTTTAGATAAAAATTACAGGAAATACATTAATATAAAAGTTCAAAGAAGAAATTACTACAACCTAAAGTTTTATTATATAAAAACTATTGGAAATGAATAAAATTTTACTTGATATATAAAAAAATGATACTCACCAAGGCAATTCACTAGGTAAAATGGTTTTATCAGCATCGGATTTTTCATAACTAATTGTTGAACGACGGCCAACAGGTACTAATGATACAGTTTTTGATACTGTTCGTGGTTTTGTGGTTGCTTGTACATTTAAATCACCTAATGAATAATAATAAAAAAAAAAATAATATGATATAAGAAAAAAACACACATTGTAAATCATGACATACTATTTTCTGTGGCCGACTTTGGTTGAGCACTGGCAGGTCTAGTATTATATCTACCTCTATCACTATTTTCTTTAATTGTAGCACTATCAATCGTATTTTGTCTTTTAAAACCAGACGAATGATTATTACTTTGTGAAACAGGTACTTGTGGTTGTGGTACAGTTCTTAATGTTTCACCTAAACAATATATATTTACTATTATTTCTTGTTCATGTCAATTACATACAATTATTAAGTCAAATACGAAAAAAGAAAAACTGATACTAACCTATTGTGCCACCTAGATGAGTACAGGACACACACAAACAGAAAAGAAAAACAAAAAGTCAGTAAAAAATCACTCACAACTAGTGTTAATACATAATTGTGTTCAAATCTAAAGGCTTTTAATTAACAACGGCGTCTTTGAAAGACCTAACTTTCATTATTTAATGTTAAGCAAAAACTAGTCAAGACTTTTGTTAATTAAATGTGAACACAATTTAACACTATTTTTTCTAATAATTATTATTTATGTGATCTTACCGCCACTTGAGGCCCGTCTATTAGGCTTGGCATGTGTTGCCGAACTGGAACGATGTACACCTCGATGTGAAGGACTTTGGGCAGTTGGTTGTGGTGCACCAACTTGTTGTTGTCCAGTCATATTTCTTAAAGATAAACTACTACCACTTCGACTGCCATCACTTTCCGGCTAGAAAAAACAAAAACAACAACAAATTTCAATTAAAATTTAAAATGCTGCCAACAATAATATAATGAATATTTAAATATTACATCTGTGCTTTTTCTTCCTAATAATAAATACGTTGCGTATGCATCATCATACTTTTGGGAATCCAATGAATTTTCTACATCGTAACGATTGAAACCTAAACCAACAAGAGCATCTATACGTCTTGGATCGCTCATGTCCGCTTCAGGTTCTACGTATGGTTTTAGTTCATCGTTTTCGTATCTAAATGCATTTAAAATATATTTAGTATATTATAAAAATTTTGTACAGATACAGAAATATTTTGCTTTGATGACAATTTTTATATTTTAAACAGGTTTGCCGAAATTAAGAAAAAATTATATTAAAATACGAGTATATTTTGTTAATATGTATATAAATACGATTAAAATAAGAAATTTTATCACAGACTGTCATCAAAGCTATACATGAAACTTAATCACTTGACACATTTTTTTATTCAAACTGGTCTTTTACAACATGCATTTGAAAAGTTTATAAAACTCAAGTGCATTTAATATTATAAGTATTTGTCGACCAAGTGTTGCCAGTTTATACATTTAAAACACATAACATTATAATACACAATTAAACACCATAATGATTCAACTACTCACCCTAATTATTTATTATACTAACAGAAAATTTTGATAAAATTTCTTTATTTAATTATTTTTAAAACTACAGCTGACAACAAACTTGCAAACTCATCTAGAAATTGAAAACAATTTTCAATAGTTAGAAATAAACAATATTTTCTAACATGAAATATGTACATATTTTAACTGTGCTTCTTAAATGTATAAAAATATTTAAATCAATATGGTGTAAATTTCAATCAACTAAAACTGACTACAAATTCTAAATTTATACTACAATCATTTTTTAAATATAAAGACAAAAACCTTCTACTGACAACACGTATATGTGTAAATGATTCGACTAACCCCACATACCCCTGGTTCATCCACTTGTCCTTCATAATCGTTTCTAAACTGGCACGTTTTGCCGGATTTAATACAAGGAACTTCTTTAATAAATTTTCACAATCAGTACTCATATAAAATGGTATACGATATTTTCCACGTAAAACGCGCTCCCTTAATTCACGCAACGTTGAACCATCAAATGGTAGACTACCAGATACCAGTGTATACAATATAACTCCTAACGACCACACATCTACTTCTGGTCCCTCATATTTTTTACCCTAATTACGTAATTTATACAATTAAACGTAGCAACAAAACAAAAAATTACACTAAAATAATAATCTAACCTGGAATAATTCAGGAGCGGCATAAGGTGGACTGCCACAAAATGTATCCAATTTATTACCAGGTGTGAATTCATTTGAGAATCCAAAGTCTGCTATTTTTATATTCATTTCGCTATCCAATAATAAATTCTCAGCCTTTAAATCTCTGTTTATAGGAAAATTTATAAAATTATGCACCATGAATTTTTTTAAAGTATATAGTTATTTATTTATACCTGTGAATAATTCTCTTTTGGTGGCAGTATTGTACTGCAGATACAATTTGTCTAAATTTTGCTCTAGCTTCTTTCTCTTTCATTCTACCATGGAGTACAAGATAATCAAATACTTCACCACCTGATGCATACTCCATAACCAGGTACAACGTTTTCTCAGTTTCAATTACTTGAAATAGTTTTACTATGTTTGGATGGTCTAACATTTTCATTATTCTTACCTACAAAAATTATAATCAAATGAATAAAACAAATCAAATTTTATAAACAATATATGAAATTACTTCTCTAAATAATTTCTGCAGTGAGCCCGGTGTTAATTGTGTTTTATCAATAATTTTAATAGCAACTTCCTTATTTGTTGGTACATGTTTGGCCAATTTTACTTTTGCAAAATTACCTTTACCTATGGTTTTAAGTAGTTTGTATTTACCAATTGTGGGCTCTTCACCCAACCTCGGTCGATTTCTAGTCGATGCTGAACTACTTCGTGTAATTTCAGCATCATTGCTCTAAATAAATAAATAAATAAAAAATATATAATCAATTTTCAAGTACACATTATAGAAAAATATTTTTTTTGAATCATATTATATTCCATATAAAATATTAACGCATGCTTATCTCTTAAACAAATAACTTCATTTTATATTGCACCATTCCGTTTACTTAATAACTAAACAACTAGAATGATAAAAAATTATTTCGTATAAGCGAAACCAAAAAAAAAAAATATTTTCATAAACACAGTTTGGCTAATTTCATTTAACTTATATATCAAATATTTACTTCCAAAAATAAATTGTACATATATTTCTACATCTTACATTTTCCTATTCAATTATTTTGACAAACATGAATAACATTATATGGTATATGTTTATAAGGTATATTATAAAGTATTTGTGGGTAGTAATTATGTTTCCAATACCTAATTCTTCATGTGGGCAAAATTTAATGATTTTTATATATGGTTTGATACGCCAAAAATGTTATTTATATTCACATTTTTTTATGAAGGTCGTTGTCTTCCTTAAGATACAAGGCCTAATTGAGTTTGTTTGAGAAAATAATATAATAAATAACATAAATACATGTAAATTATTAGTTATTAGAGAAAATTAATAAAAATGATTCATTTGTACATGGTAACATGGTTAAAGAACATGATTCATGTATTTTTATAATAATTTTTAAATACATACACTGTAAATGTACGAGTAAATATATGATGATTATTTTTACAATAGGAAAATTACATTGATTGAATTATCAAAAAATATAAAAAAGTATTTCTCATTGTATAACAACAGATCCAGATTAAAATAAGCACAAGTGGTTTTAAAATAACTATTCGACAATTATCATAATACATATACATAGTTAATTTTTACTTATTATTGACGTAAGATAAATATTTAAATAAGGAACTCATTTTAATTTCTACGAACATTGAATTGTAATATTCTTAAAACATTTTAAAAATGATCACAAACTTATAAATATTTAAATACATTGTGAATGAATCCATCAAATCGAATAAGAGATTTCAAATGAAAATATTAAAAAAAAAAAATAATATAATATATCGTTAGCTTAATTATTTTTATCTCTATAGATTTAAGTGTATTTTATTATTTTTATTTAATCATATTATTAAGCTTTCAAAAATAAAACAACAGTTCAATACACAACTGTTTCATCTTTCAACATGAAAATGCCGTACTTTTTTTTATACATCACCTTATTAGAAGCATTTAATTTACGAGAATCCTTTGTTGGACGTAATCTTCTCATCAATTTATTATTTTGTACATCCGAATTAGTACGATTTAATGAAATTTTATTATTTGTAGACGATTTATTGTGTGCCTTTGTTGTACTATCAATACTTTTACGTTCAGCAGCGGAACGTTGGAACATTGGATGGGAATGTTCATTACCATCATCATTATCATCGTCTGCATTTAACAACATATCACTATGTCCTGCACCTGGTTTTAAATCTTCAATCTCCTTAGACGGCTTTATAGGCTTTAATATATGATCAACATTTTTAATTTCAGGTGATAATGGCGCTAGTTTTTTTATTGGGGCAGCAGCTGCCGCCGCCGTTGTCGCCATCGCCACACCCGACGACGTACTTTCCGCTTGTTCTTTTGACATTTTCTCCAATAGATCGTTAAATTTTTGTAAATTATCATTGTGTTTCTTTTGTTCGGTCATATGTGTTATAATATTTTCAACTTTTTCCAAATATGTTAATGTACCAGTATTATCATTTTTGGGTGTGTCCAATATTAATTGTAATGAAATGTTTTTCGGTTGTTTTACCGTTTCAACAACATTATTATTAGTATTTGGTGGATTCACATTATATATATTCGTATTTTTATTTGGACGATGATGCATTTGTGGTTTTGGTGATGAAACTGGCGAACCACCTAAATTCATTTTATTATGTTGCACTTTATCAGTCACCTGTTTATAACCAATTAATGTATTCTCTTGTTTATTTAAGTCCGCTGTTGCATTACTACCGTCCGCTTTTGGAAATTTCGTACGATCTTTATTTAATAATGGACTTCGACTTGAATCTGTTGTTGAATTTGTAATAAATTCACGTTGTTGTTGTTGTTGGTGATCACCACTACGAAATGCACGAAACATTATTTCTTCTCTTGTTTCACGACACTTTGCACTCAATGGAAAATCCTTCACTTTCTCACCACGTTGAAATGTATTTTGATAACGTTCAGAATATTTTCCACCATAAATTATTGGATCACGTCGATTTCTCAACAATTTCATACCAATACCATCATAATCATTTAAACTCCATCTAATATTTCGTTCAATAGGTCCTTCTTTTTTTTGAACACTATTATTCATTATTCTGTACAAAATAGATTTCTTTTAACATTATATTCAATTTGATATTATAAAGCCAATATAAGCGATTTTTATATATAATATGTATATATAGTTCACAAATATAGGTATAAATCCTCTCCTTTTTTCACATTGAAACACAATTAAGGACAAATACATGGATTACATAAAAAAAAATCAAGTACAATATAGCTGACAAACACTATAGACGGCCATCTAAATTATATTCCCTTTTGTTCATATCACTAACTTTCAAAAACTGATTATATACGATAAGCACGTTATCAATTCTATGCAAACTTAAGTTTATCTATATTTTTTATTTATAAATTATATATAGGTATACACTATGTAATATATATTCGCTCAAGTCATTGGGAAAACACAGTTCACTTTATAGATACAAAATTTTTTTATTTCTTTATTCTACATTTCTTATTAATATTTTTTTAAAATATTCTTTACACGAACGTTTTCTTTCTATTAATGCAATTAATTATGTTACTGTACACTGAACACGTTTATTGTAGATTGCTATTATAATAATATTTTATTTTGTCAAGGTTGCAAATGGAATTGTTACTAGTTTGATATTTTATAATATATCTGGTTAATCGTGTGGGTGACGCGTTTTGTCTCTCACACATGTATACGAGTATACACAACATATATATGTATATAAAATATTATATGTATATTGTCTCTTAAAGTCATGAGATCATCAGAAATACACCTTAAAAATCATTATTACTACCACAAATAAAACTTAAAACTTTTCATAAAAATTTATACTGTGTTTGTTTTGTACTTTCGTCATTGATAGACATTTTTTTCTACTTTAGACACATTTCCTTATTATAAGTTTTTGCTGCACAGTTTATAATTTGCATAATTACATTGCACATTAGTATAATTATATTCTAATTAAATAATTATTTATGTAGTGAATGTGAATTTTTATATTCATTTTAAGACAAGTGTCTCCATCTCTTTGTTGAAATAATTTACTTGTATTTATATTATTTATATTGGAAATCATTAACTACCCATCAAAGCCTACCCACGGGTACATACAATTTGAGTTTGTTTAATAAAATATCAAATAAGTCACTTTGTACTTAAAATGTGAATTTGGTACTCTATTTGTATTTTATAATAAAAAACTTTAATATTTAAATAATAGTATTCTGGATAAGTGTATCAGAATATAAAATCTTATCAATTATCGCACCTGTAAAAAATCTATAGGCAACCAGTAATTCTTAAAAAATTAAACTTTAAATTACATGTTCAGACCTTTAAAATAATTAGTAAATCAATAAAATGAATGAAAGGTAAAGTTTGTACCCTTTCTATAAAACATACAAATACACTATAGAAATACACAATTTCTTATCAAAATTTACAAAATTCTTATAATATACGAGTATAATATTATACAAAGTCTATGTGTAATTAAATAGATAAGGAAATTGAAAAGAATAGAATTCAATTAAATAAACGTGAAAAACATGTCAACGCTCTTGGAATTTTTTCTTTTTTCAAACAATACAAACATGAAAAAATATTACATTTTCAAATATTCACAAGATTTAATTTTAAGATATATTTGTTGAAACGAAAACGAAACTTTTAGAATATTGATTTGAAAAGGTGAGTAAAATTGACAAGAATAAATGATGAAAATTCCAAATATAGATAGCTATATAGAAAAATAAACTACATATCGATTACAGACTGTCACAAATACATATGTAGTTAGTATATAAAATATATTCATTGAGTGTTAATAATATAAAAATATTTATAAAATAAAATTTGAATTTACATTTAAAACGTTTGTGTTAATTTTGTTACAATTTGCTACAGACCAGAGTTTCATAGGGTAGAAAATATCTAACACTATCGAAATATGTTTGGCAAATTGCCATTAAAAATATTTAAATTCAAACATTCCCCAATAAAAAAAAAGTAATAAGAAAATGCCAATACGTTTTAATTTAAAATCCAAATTCTCTTATCATTTCAAATTAAAGAATATAACCACTTCTAAATCCAAAATCATTAATATCCATTCATTTTATACCATCATATTTCACCAATCTTAAAGAAAATTGAATGCGATCCATCTGGATAATAAAATCCCTATCGAATTTTATTGGAGAAGAAAAAAAAATGACGATTATAACAAGTAGGCTGACAAATCAATCACGATTTTATTAATATCTCTTATAATAAAATATAAAAATGTGTGCTACATTGTATAACGAGACTTCCTTTGTACTGTGTACATAAAATGTTATAAAAAAAAATATGTTGCCCCCATTTAACTATATTTACCTTTCTATTTTTACCAACAACAACACAGGGTAAACCATCCACAATATTCACCACTTTACCATTACTGGTACCATTTTGCATCGATATATTATGTATATTGTTGTGGTTGTGGTGGTGGTGATGATGATGGTGACTTAAATGGAAATCATCATATCTTCTATTATTGTTGCTGCTGCTATTATTATTATTATATTGTTGTGAATGACGTTGAACGATTTTTTCAGTGGGTGGATGTGCGGCCGATTTAGAACGTCGTAACAATTTCATCATTTGATTTTTTACACTATATTGAGGCCGTACACTAGTTTGTCTTAATGCTACAGCCGCATCCAATTTACTACTACCAATACTAGACACTTCGAACATTATCCGTCAAAACACATTCACTAATTAAATTGACAAAACATGAAACAATAAACGAACTAAAATGTAGGGCTAGAGAGGAATATCTAGAGTATATGTGTGTGTGTGTGTGTCAAAATCAAAGAGACACTCGTGATAATTTAATATTTATATATGTAGATTCACCATATATTCTGCTCTTCATATTATTGTTATCTTATTTAATTGAATTTCGACTATAAAGTTAATAGATATATGACATATGAAGTATGTCATATTGTTTTGTTGGCAAAAGAATCTGGAAAATCGAACAATTTTATTATAATTATTATTGAAGGACAACAAATTTAATATTGTTAACAAATCGATTTCATATTATTTATTCACAATCTCTGTGACGTTTTATATAAAAGTTCTGTATTTAGATATTGGTATGTGTGTGTGTAACTTTTCAAAAACTAAAAATAAACAAGATAAACTATTTATGGGACTATTTCAGGAATAATCATAGAAATTAATTTACAATTTTCAGGATAAAACAACATCAACCTACATAAAATTTGATATTTAAAATTTATTAATGAAAATTTGAAAATTCGATCATCTTAATTGGAAACTAAAACAGATTCTAATCTAAATGCCATGAAAATGAGCGTGAAAACAAAATTTTAAGTTTATTTATTCTTGAACAAACCGATATGTTTCATCTCTCCGAAAATATATTTTAAAATGATGTTAAAAACTTTACGTTTTAGTCATAAATAATTAAATATTCTTACAAAATAGTTTTTAAGAAGTATTCAAATGTAAGTTTGAACAAGAAAAAGCTTTCGCAAAATAAGTATTATCTCATTTAGTATTCATCAAATAGATTTTTTTATCTATATCAATTATATCGATTTTTTTTGGGGGAAACAACAAGAATTGAACTTAATTTAACTATTCGAGATAATTATAATTGTGTATATAATATATTTAAATCCATTATTGATAATAATTTAATATCGAATAATAAATTGTAAGTTAGATCGCAACCGGAAAACCAAATGTAAAACAATGGTTTTACTTTTGATATAAATATTTCTTTTCTTATAATAAAAGTAAACAGATTTAGAGTATTTTTCCTCTATTGAAAACAAATACAATTTCATATATAATACGTCTATAAAGATAAATATTTACTACACAAAAAGACAATTATATTTAAATAAATGAATATCGCTTAAATGAGTCAATTTATATGATAAATAAACAAGAATCGCCTACAGATGATCCACCATAAATATGAATCAGCAACAATTTATTATTATTATTACTTTGAAAAATCGAATTTTCAAATGCATGGAATGCAATTAACATTATTATCATCAACACACGCAAATACCAATCATATAACAGTGTTTCGGTATTTGAAATTAAAAAAAAAAATAAAAATAAAGAAACAACAGAACTAAATAAATAAACGTTTAAGAAACTGTCTAAATTTAAATTATTAATTCTAAAATCAACAAAACCAACATATATTATTATAATATGCAATACAAAAATAAAAAAGCACCTTGTAAGTTTCTATTTATTTTAAAATCACACACTAAACATGTTAAAAACACACTAAATGTGTATTAAAACTGTTGAAGTACAATACTATAAATCAAAAGTATACTTTTTCCGGAATCAAGTGCACTTAATCATACAACTTGCAACTGGTATTGCAGCAGAATAACAGAAAAAAATATATATATTAAAAGTCTATCATGATGAGGTGCGCACAACAACTGAGAATCTATACGCCGAAGCAAAAACACACACACAAAAAAAGTAAATTGAATCAAAACTTATAACCAATGCATCAAATTTATTATAATATATTTAAAAAACCAACTCATTCACGTATCACAATACCAACTAGATTCTTTTCATTTTAAATATATTGTAATAATGTAGAATAACGTTAGAACAATCGACACAACTGAACACGACCAACTTCGAAATATGGAAAAAAGAGACGTGACGTACAAACAAACTTACTACACTATTTAAATCGGTACAATAAAATGTTTTTCATATACGACTAAAAGCATTAGTATTTAATCCATTATAATATAGTACTGTTATACAAAACAAAATATAAATATGTATATAGATAAAAATATCTCCATATTGTTATATATTTAAATATAAAAAACTGTATTCATGTTCATTGTAACATGTATAAGGATTAATTAGTCAATGAAAACGGTATATATAAGCTTGGAAAGTTGACTTATACGTATTTGAATGGAAAATCGACAATATGCAACTATTATTGAAATAGAAACAACAAAAAAATGTCAATAGAAATTAAAATTTCTATATTATAGACACTAAACTGGTAATATAAAAATAAATTTTTATTGACGTCAAAATAAATAATTCACTTATTTTATTTATCCTGTAATAAAATTGGAAATTCAACATTACATACATACATATGTATGTGTGTACGGTTTAGTTTTAGACAGTTATAATGAAAGAAAATTATAATATCGTTAAAATAACTGTTAGATAATACGGAACATGTAATTTTAGCTTAAAAAAGTAATGAAAATTCTCACACCCACTTGTACAGAGAGAGATTCGATTAAATTTTTAATAAATAAATGAATTTTTTTTGCACCATTTTTAAATTTGTTTCAGACAGAAAAGTAATAAATGTTGATAAACTTAAGAAATAAAAATGGCATTAAATAACTTGAAATATTTTAATGAAGGCTAAAATATTTATGAATTTGTTTACTATTTTTATTTTTATTAACCTTTGACTAAAATATTTTCCATCATTTTTAATATAATCAAATCGATTTCATATATGTCATTTTTATATATATAAAAAAACAATGAATGAAACTTTGTAAGAATTAATTAAAAAAAAAATCACAACAAAACAACAACACAATCTTTTCATTTAATTAAAAATTTAAATGGAACCTATTTCAAAACAATTACAATAAAGTGTACTAATTTAGGCAAAAGTAGTTATAACATAATATTGCATAATTTCATTATGAAAATTATGAAAAAATAATAATAGAGTACCAACACATTTAAAAAGCAAATTGACTTCATTGTTCGCAAAATTTATTTTTACACATTTTTTATCGGGCTTAAAAAGTCACATGTTTGCAAAAATATACATTTTTACATTATAAAAATCTCATATTGTATAAGCTGAAGTAGGCATTTTATTTACGTAATTAAATATTTGCCAACAAGGGTATTAAAGAAAATTCACTTTAGATTAACAATGAATTAAAATGTCATCAAACAATAATTCGTACAGATGGTCATGACAATGACATTAAATATAAATTCAAATGAAGTACAATAGAATGGTCAGCTGATGGATAGTTGACTAGATTTCCAATAAAATTAATTAATAATCAAGTATTTTTCTTCCTAGTTTACATTTAATAATAATATAAAAGACCTTCAATGAAATGGAATAAATTTCTAGGCTACAAAAAAAATACTGTTTTAATTGACATTAATATAAATCAATCATTTAAAATTTATATTATGATATGCATTTGCAAAATTTATAAAACAAATATGTAATAAAACCCACAATTTAATTTAAAAATTTCCTGATAACGCCATCTATTGTTTTATAAACAAAAAAACAACAAAAGCAATTTACATTTTCACAAAGCAAAACGATCAAATTTTCACAAAACCAATTTTTTTTCTATTGAAAAAACATGTAATAAAAAAATAGTTTTTGTGAAAATTCTGTTATGGATTGTGAAAGCTTGTCTAACTATGTACATAGCTTTAATTAAATAAGGATTGGATATTTTCCAATATAATAATGGCAGATTTTTATGGACGTTGTTAAATGAATTTGATGATGATTGTGGTGAAATTTTGCACTATTTGATAATGTTTGTATAAAATAAAATAATCCATTAATATTAATCAATTGTTCCACCATCATCTTCTAATTCATCCCATTTGAATCCGTTTTTAATTTTTTTGTATGAAAATGTTGGTGTACCTTATTTGTGGACGATGATGTATGGTAATTGTATGGGCGGGATGACTTATTGGCATCGGAGGTGGCTTTAACTGGTGTCTTGGCACAAGTAGTGGAGTCGGCATTCTTTGTTACCTCCACCTCGGGGACGGTTTGAAGGGTCGTTCGCATATTTGCCGACATCCTCACGTCCCCAATCACAATTATCACACTATACAGTTCACATTACCTAAAAATCAACAAATATTATTAGTTGTACAAATAAAATGTATATTTTTAGATTTTGTTTTATTGTTATAGCACACAAAACTTTTTCTATTTACGACTTATTTATTATGAAAAAAAAAATCTTATTCATGGAACCGTGTTGTTCATTGAACGAAAACTATACATATATGAATTATGTACGTAGTTTAATTTCAATTAACAGAATCGACCTTAAGTGATTATATGTTTTTATAAAATGAAATTTATTAATTAAGTAAATAAGTGGAAAAACTCGATTTTGATGAAATATTTAGTGCATACATACACAATATGAATTAAAACAATATTGGACCAAAAGCTTAGCTTTATAATAATTCCATTTAAAATGTCCAGTTATGGGATTATCAACAAAAAATTGTTTTAAACTTTATTCTCGTACCTATATGATATTAATATTCGAAAAATGTTAATATTTAACATATTTGACATTGTCCACATACTTATTTTGAATATTTTAAATCGATTAAAAAGACCAAATATTAAATTCTCTAGTCAATTATCGGTTTGAAACAGGAATAAAAGAAAAAAGGTTTTTTAGCCATTTAAAATTCGACTGTTTTGTTTACTATACATTCTTTTTAAAAAATTTAGATATCATCGAAATTATTTCAAATTGAGAACAATACTTTCAACGTTTTTTTATTTCTTCACGCCAGATTAATGTCTTTAAACACAATTCCTAATAGAATTATATTAAATCATTACAACAAATATGCTCTACAAAGTAATTCCAGTTAACAATAAACCTAAAATGCATTAATTAACTTGCAACAACGAAATTAACAAGTAATAAAGCTAGTGAAATTATAAACAATAATACAAGTCTGCATTATAAAAATTATTACATTAGGAAATGTATTTATTTATGCAAATAAACCGTATTATATAAAATCCATTGAAAAAGAGAAATTAAAATTGTTCAACTTGAGATTTTAATAGTCTCATAATTATTACAATAAAATATTATTTAAACTCATAAAATATGTACGTACTAATGTGGCATTGTAATTTTTTGTGTATTAACAAAAAAAAGAGATTGTAAAAACGGAAGATTGAGAAACCAAACCACTGGTACGTGACAAAAAAGAAACCATAACCTAGAAATTTTCATTAATTTTTAAACAATTAGAAAAAAAATCAATTCTAATATTACTGTACAATTTCAAAACACAAGAAAGAACTTTTAATTACCATAAACTTTATGCCTCTAATACCAAAAGACTGTAAAGTTAATTTTAATTACTAAAAACTTGATATTAGTATTAAGTTTGAAATAGTTTTCAATTTGTTTACAAGTTTAAATACCTACTTATCAATTACATATGTAATGTTATGGAATTTTCGTTTTATAGCAAAATGAAAACATAAAAATTGTATGTATAACAAATGAATCATACATAGTTTCACCGGTGTGAAAAAAATTAACAATAAATTGATCAATTACAATTTATTTATATTATCAATTTCCAGGAACTGATGAAAATTTATATGTATATTATAAAGATTAATATAATAATTAGAGCTAATTTAGAGAGACCACAGTGGAATGTGTATGTTTGATGTTGTGTTTAAATTATATAATAGTAATAATGATAATATTAACTACAACTATGAAATGATTAATTTGAAAATTTCGTGTGTGTATTTTATAATTTGTAAAAATCTAATTAACTATGATTGTATCGTAAAAGTTTGCTATATAGAAAGTGGGCTTTGAGTTGCAAATTTAATAACAAATAAAAAAATAAACATTAAAATTTAAAATAGAGAAACTATTGACCTCAAGCAATGTCTCTCTTGTATATCAATGATGACTCATTTAAACCACAAGTTACCTGTATGCTATGTATAATAAAAGAAGGAGAAGGACGTACGTAAAGCCACCTTCGATTTGTATTCTTTATATATCTATTTCCTGTCAACTTTGAATAAATTTGGCGACATTTAAGGGGGCGTTTTAGGCACATCACCCTTAATTCCATCCAAACAATATTACATTGCACACAGTCATCCTTTAATATAGAAAATACTTACTTTATACCTTTTTTCAATTCTTTGGCCTGAAATTGACCTCTATGCTGGGTGCTATTTTGATTTGAACAATTTAATCAAACATACCAACAATAGAAATTGCATTTTACACTTTTCATAAAAACATATTTATGAAATTTCTATTTCACAAATTGATTCTATCTACTATATTAAATAATTTTCTTGTATATTTATAAGTGAAAGCTTTCGAATGCGAATGACATGGACACACACATACACATACATATACACATATACATTCGAACTGGAGAAAATTTCATAGTTTTTCCAATTTTCTAGCATAAATCGCACATAATAAATATCATACATTTAATATAAAAAACTCACCCATAAAATAAATGTGTACACTTTAAAATCCCATTAAAATCAACACACACCTCAAATAAGCATACTTTAGAATTTAACAAGATGGCTGGGACACACTGAACATAATACATAATATTCAAGAAACGACCTACGAGTTATACTGGCCTGTTAAAAACGTATAACCTTGCTGATGGTCGCACGTCGGTTCTTGATATGTGTGACGTCATGAGAAGGGATTTACACAACGCATGCGCCCGTCTAACTGTATTACAAAAAGCGGTACCCAAACAATAAACAAATTATTTTATATTTTTTGCACAATCTTCTATGCGACATTTATTATTAATTCTGGCAAAGATGCCGAAAAGGCTTAATTGATTCATGTTTAGTTAGTGTTTCAAGCCTAGTAAGTAAGTTTCAGCATAATAAATAGTACACAGGAAAAGTTGAAGGTGGTTGAAGTTGCGTTATTAAAAATAGCTGTAGTCTGCATTATGCAAAAAATCGCTTAAATATCACAGATATCATTTTTAAGGTCAAAAGGCAAAAGGGGTAGTAGTAAAGTTGTCTTTTCATTCATTAAAATGTGTGGGTCTCACCCACACTGGTTAATTTAAGTGCATGCGTCCGTTTATTGATAGAACAACTGATTCTGCGTAATTTACCACTTTTTTCTCACAACACCAACCAACCCTTGCAACTATCATATCGTTTTATTCATAGCCATATACGAACAATTTATAATTACTTCATATATCACCACATATTTGGTGGTTTAAGATATCAACTGAAGTATGGCTAAAGCAATAATCTGTTACATTCTAGTGTTTTGTAAGTAGACGGAAAACATGGTATAACGTCTTCAATTTTCTTGTATTTGATTCATTTTAAGGTACAATAAACTGGAGTTGTGAGGGCCTGAAACTTTCTAATCAAGTTACATCAAAACCAAGGCATACGAAATTTAGTGCATCAACAACGGAATTAGGAAGTGGAGCACTTGTTACACCAACATCCTCAATTTCTGATAGTGGTGAAGCGTATTACCGTCTTGTGAATATTAATAGTGGTACAACATGCGTTTTACTTAAAACAGATGCTGTTGTTGAAGTAAGTTTTATAAATAAATGAAAAAGTGTAGGAATTTCCCAATTTAAATTCAGTTATTTTTTATAATTACTGTTGGCAACAAATTTAAATAGTTTACGAAAAAGTGAGGTTAATTAATTTCAGTAATTTTCACATAATTTTCATTCAAACACTAATTGAATTAAAAATGCGTCTATTTAATTAAAATTTTTATAGGTCAATTTCAAGTTACATGGTTTAGAAGAACAAGCTGACTCATTTGTACCAACAAAAGCATTGGTTGATGGAAAATGTAAAGAAGACGAGTCTTATATGACTATTTCATGGTCCGGTTATACATTAGTTTTTTATTTCGCCAAAACACCAGGTGGTGAACGCTGGTACATAAGTAATATAGAATTAACTGCCAATCCTGAATTGCCACAATTTTTGGGTCTCAAAACTCATGGCAAGTATTAAAGTAATTTTTAAATAAACGCATTTTAAGGTAAACGTTTTGTTATAGGACGTCCAATTAAATTGTACCACCGAAAAATGCTAATTCCAACACCAGTTGGTAAATCGTACACATGCAAAGAAGTGGATGTTGAATTAAGCACAGACGAAGAAGAAAATCCACAAGCATTACGTGGAAGTGTTTTATTGCGTTTGTTACAAGTACAACCATTTATGTATAAAGGAGACAATTTTGAAGAAGCATTTGAATGTAAAGCGGAAAAACAATATCGAGATGAAACGGCTCCAATTGCTGTTGGTTCCACTTTAGCCATTGCTGTTTTGATGACAATTACTGGATACGGTATATTTAGATATTTTAAAATTAAAAATGTCCAGTACAACACAATGGAATAAGTTAGATCATTTTTTAGCCAAAGCGTTTTAGTTCGGAACCTGAAGGGAGTTTCATTTTAAATTCGTTAAACTGTTGAAAGAATATTCAGAAATATGTTTTAAGTTTTTATAATACGTCTTAAAAAATTTCATATCCAGCGTATACATTACATAGTAAGTACTAAATAAGAAATACTCAAGAACATTTAAAAATTACTCAAATATTTCGCTAATATATGCAACACCCAATACATATACCATGTACCGCGCTTTCAAGTCAATATTAAAGTTTTTATAAAAAAATATCTCGAAAATTAATAATTTTTCTCAAATATATAAACATAATTCTGACGTAAGTATCCACATTTTCACATATTATCATTCTAAATCTAAATCATTATAAACTAAATTTGATCATATATATCCATAAAAGCATTTCTATACAGTTTGTTGAATTTATATTGATAAAACGTTATTTTAATTATATAAATAAAAGTTACGGCTGAAGTTGTTGTAGTAATGTATTAAAAATCATATATTTGCAATATGTACATATCGTGTCGGCATAATCAAATTAATTCATTTGTATTTAGCTAATGTTAATGAAGGGAGAATAAAGTAATATGCCTATTTATTAAATATATACATATATTTATAAAAGTTGTGGTAACTTGTATATGATATTAAAAAGTTGTGATTCAATTTTGAAATGTTCGTTTTCAATTTTAGTGTAATTTTAAAATGTGATTCAAATATATTTGTCAATTTTTGAATAAAAGTTTATTTATTGTAACTAATAAAATGCTTTAAATTGTTCAATTATTATTATTTTATATCAATTTTTAATCAATGACATATTAAATACTTATATAAATATTAATAACAAAGAGTATAAACATATAATAAGTAAGGGAACAAAGATTATTGATGAAAATTTGGGATATTAAAATTTTCTTTTAAAAATTTTTTTATTTAGTATATGAATTTAAATCAAAAGAAATTGAAAATTTTCATTAATAATTTTAGAAAATGCCATGGCCTGTCTTCCATAACGCAAAGTATATTAAATGTGTAGTTTGAATGTGTATTATAAATAAAATTTAATGACAAAAATATTAGAAAATAAAATTTTAATGAATTTAAACTGTATTTTAAATTTTAATGATAAAATTAAAATATAAAATATATTTTTTCCCGCACAAATTTGAAATAGAGTTTTTGTTGGTAGAATTGTGTTTACCCAGAATTCCAAGCAAAAATTTTCTTCTCATCCGTCATACGAACGGATTGTTTTAATTTTATTTTGGGACGAAAAAAATAGTGAAATTTTTGCCAAAGATATCATACAAGCATTAATCCCGAAGCGTAATAATAATAAACAAACAAAATGCCGAAGAATAAAGGTAAATATGTTGCGAAAACGATAAAGATAGAAATTATGGCATATTGTACAAAACCATGCTTTGAAATGTCTAAATAATGCTTCAAGTTTAATGTTTTTCCATTTTCCCATCGATTTCTAAGAATATTCTTTTATATATGTCGGTGTGGACTTTGTTTATTAACGTCATCTATTTTTTTGCTCATAGGTAAAGGAGGTAAGAATAGGAGGCGAGGAAAAAATGAGAACGAAACAGAAAAACGTGAATTGGTATTTAAAGAAGATGGGCAGGAATATGCTCAAGTGACAAAAATGTTAGGAAATGGTAGATTGGAAGCTATGTGTTTTGATGGTGTTAAAAGATTATGCCATATTCGTGGAAAATTAAGGAAAAAGGTGTGTTCAGTTTACGAAAAAAAGTAATTTTTAAACAATTAGCAACCTTATATTAGGTGTGGATAAACCAAGGTGACATAATCTTAATTGGTTTGCGAGATTATCAGGATGCCAAAGCTGATGTTATATTAAAATATACACCAGATGAAGCACGTAATTTGAAAACTTATGGTGAATTTCCTGAATCTGTTCGCATTAATGAAACAGTTACATTCGTGGAAGAAGGGTTCGATGAGGATATTGAATTTGGTGATGATATTAGCTCAGCTGATGAAGCTGATCCAGTAGATGCCATCTGATGTCCACAAATAAAACATTATCAAAATTATAAACAACAATCCAACACAACATTATCATACATAATAAATAAATACATACAATGTGTACAATTCTCGCATAACAATAATTATCTTCTATTTTTATTTAGTTAATTAAATGATTAACACAGTCAGTGTACTAGAACTAGAGAATTTGTTGAAAAAAATATGGAAAAGGCGAATTTTATTTATTAAAAAATTGTTTTATTTTAATATTTTTAAAAATTGGGTTTGTATTTTGTTAAGAAAACACTTTTTTCCGTATACTTTGTTACAATAAATAGAAAATTTCGTGATTTTTTTTTATAATGTAGAATATTATGAATAAAATCGTGTTAAACAATAAATAATTGAACTGTATAATGGGTTTTTCTATTTTATACAAAGCCTTATTTACATAATCTCTCAACCTCGGATTAATAAACAAGTTGATTAAACACGTTCACCTTCAAATGATCAAAACTCTTCAGTGTTGAGTGAGAATTTTAGTTAAGCAGTCGAAAAATCGCAACAATGATAAAAATCAAATCCTTTAATCGTCCATGCTTCGCCCTTGCACTTGTACTAATTTTTTGTTTATTTTGTAAACATTCTGTACAAGAAGAAATAATGGCCAAAAATTTGAATTTTAGATTACATAGTGGTGACCAAATGCCAATGGTTGGATGTAAAGTATCAAATTTTTAAATAGATATTTTAATGAGAAAACAAAATTAACTTCAAACTAACCTCATTGTTTTTTATTATTTTCTTCTAGTTGGAACTTACCAAATTCGCGGTACTGAACTTATAAGAGACGTTCTTGATCGTGCCTTGGGGGCTGGTTATCGACTAATTGGTAATTTAATAAAATCCAAAATATATAATTTGTTTTTAAACCAAAATTTTTAATAGATAGTGCCACTGCATATCGTAACGAAGAAGACATTGGTAAAGCTCTGAAGGAATTGTTACCAAAGTATAATTTAACAAGAAAAGACATATTCATTACTTCAAAATTAGGTAATTAATACACAACTCTGGTAATATAACTGTAAGTAAATCGCTAATAATTTTTCAGCGCCTTCAGATCAAGGGCCAGGAGCTTACGAAGCCTTAAAACGCTCTCTAAAGAGATTGGATCTAGAGTATTTAGATTTGTATCTTATTCACTGGCCTGGTGCATATGGTGTTAATAGTACAAATGCTTCAAATAAAGAATTACGTCAACAAAGTTGGGAATCATTAGCGAAAGGAGTTAAAGAGGGTATAGTAAGAAATATTGGAGTGTCCAATTATAACGTAAAGCATTTGGAAGAATTATTTGCTAAAGATTTCGGTGTTAAACCAGCAGTAAATCAGGTAAACAATATTGTTAGTTACATTCCCATCAAGCATTTAATATATTTTTCAAGATTGAATGGCATCCACACTACCATCCAGAAGATGTTAAGGAATTGTGCAATAAAGAAGGGATATTATTGCAAGCATACTCTTCTTTGGGTGGTAGTAACAACACAGATTTAATCAAAGATCCGACCATTCAAGAAATTGCAAAGAAATTAAATAAAACACCAGCTCAAGTAATTAAACGGCATATAGAGATTTCTTAAGTTGACCTATTTTTTATTTATTAAGGTTTTATTACGTTGGCCACTCCAACAAAACATTGCAATCATTCCAAAGGCTCGTTCCAAACAACATATTGAAGAGAATATTGATCTAAATTTCGTCATACCGGAAGAAGATATGAAAACTTTGGGCAATTTCACACGTAACAAATACGCTTGGGATCCAGATACAATTGCTTAAGAAAAATCCATTGAATACGCACATTACGCCTTACTAACGAAAATTATAATAAATAAGATTTAATACTTTTTTTTACTAATGGATAATATACACAATAAAATTGCAAATATTTGCTTAAGTCATTTCGATTCACTTCCAAAGTCTGGTAAACCAACAAACAATCAGTGGACCGTATTATCTTGCATTGTTCTCCAATCTGACTCTGAAAATTTTGAAGTTGTAGCCCTGGGAACAGGTTCCAAATGCATTGGTCGCAGCTCATATTCAACAAATGGAGACATTTTGAATGATTCACATGGTGAAATCATTTGTCGCCGTGCATTTTTACGTTATTTATATAGTCAATTTCGTACTGATAGTGATATCTTTAATTGTGCTGAAAAATACCAGCTTAAATCTAATGTAAAATTTCACTTTTTTACAACACATGTTCCATGCGGAGATGCTGCAATATTTCCAAAAACTGACGATAATGATTATGGATCAATTATTAATGATGATTGCAGGCCTCCTGAAAAGAAACAAAAAATTGATATCTTTCGAACTGGCGCTAAATGTTTACAAAATGATATTGCACAAGATTTAAGACAAACTGGAGCAGGATATCATGTTTTGGGTGCTGTTCGTACTAAACCTGGTCGTGGTGATCCGACTGATTCAGTGTCTTGTAGTGATAAAATTGCAAAATGGTGTTATTTAGGATTACAAGGTGCTGTATTAGGTTTGTTAATAGACAAGCCCATTTATTTGGACAGTTTTACCATTGTTGGGGGTACACCATTTTGTGAAAATGCATTGGGAAGAGCCTTGTACAGTCGAATTGGAAACATTGAACTAAATCAACCTTATAATAACTTTATTAAAATGAAAATTGGCCAAAGCAATCAAACGTTTAAGTTTTGCAAAGATAACAGTAAATCCCCGTGTCCTAACAGTATCATTTGGTCTAAAATTGACCATAAAAAGTATGAAATGATGAACCAGTTTTAATATTTTCTTTTAAATGAATGTATTTGTAGATGTTTGGAAGTATCTGTAAATGGGAAAAAACTAGGAGTGACCAAAAAAACTTTTAGTTCACGCAGTGCTCGAGTTCTTGTATGTAGAATGGAATTATTTAATAATTTCCAAATAATCTGTAAGAACATTAGCCCAGAAATAACGGGTTTAACGTACAGAGAAACAAAGTCGAAAAACATCCCTTATCAGGAAGCCTGGAATACTCTCAAGACAAAATTTAAAATATGGACCATTAAACATAATAGTTTATCAGATTTTTGTAGTGACTTTAAATAATACAATTTTTTAAATCAAATGGAACTTTTTATTCTAAATTAAATTGTACTTTATAAAAAAACGCAAAAACAAAAATGAGTAAATACAAATTTTTATACATTAAATGTATTTAAATATTTTAATAAATCAAACATCTTGAGACTGTGAAGTTGGTTTGGTTGTAGCAGACTTCTTTGGCAATAAAACGCTATGGATATTTGGTAACACACCACCTTCAGCAATTGTAACACCAGACAACAATTTATTTAATTCTTCGTCATTTCTGATGGCCAGCTGAACATGTCTTGGAATGATACGGGATTTTTTGTTGTCTCTAGCTGCATTGCCTGCCAATTCGAGTACTTCAGCAGCCAGGTATTCCATTACAGCAGCCAAGTAGACAGAAGCCCCAGCACCAATACGGTCTGCATAATTTCCTTTCTTCAACAATCGGGACACTCTACCAACAGGAAATTGAAGTCCAGCCCGGGACGAGCGAGTTTTTGGTTTAACTTTAGATTTGCCACCCTTTCCTCGTCCACTCATTTTGACACAATTTTTATATATTTATAAATTGTTTAAATTTACCAATGTTTACTGTTCGACGAAGCCGTTAAAAATGAAGGAAATGAATCGAGCTTTAAAACATGTCTCTCACATTTGAACTACTATCCGGTTTTCCCTCCATTATCTATTCTTGAACTACACCAAGTAGTTCCATTGTATGAATTGGAATTTTTATATATAGGCAACCCTGAATAAAGAACGGTTATTCATTCGTAAACAAAGAAACGAACAACTTATCGCTATATTTTGTATTCTTATTTTATTTCACTATTTTTTTGTATGAAGTGTATTGAATTTGTTAAAAATGGAGCAAGGTGTCGATGAATATGGTAAAGAGAAAAACGGTTTTGATGCTGGAGATGGAAATTGCATTGGTAATGGTAAGAATAAAACTAATGATGAACAAGATGCTTTGGGTTCAAGGTGAAAAGTTTTTTCTTAACTTGAACATGATTTTTTTATTAATTCGAATATTTTAGAGTCACCTATCCAGGTGAATTTAGTGCTCGGATGTCGGTACCAGCCGATGCAACCCACTACAAAATGGATCATAAGAATAGGGGATTAGCATTAATTTTCAATCATGAAAATTTCGAAGTGGAAAATTTAGCTATTCGACGTGGTACCAACGAGGATAGTAGAAATTTGGAGGAAACATTAAAAACGTTTAATTTTATTGTTACCACATACAAGGACCTCACCTACGATGCCATCAAACGCAAAATTGAAGAGGGTAAACAATTATTGATAGTTTATCAAAATAAAAACCGCAATATTGTTGTTTGATAACGTTTATCAAATATAATCACGTAGGCTGTGCTCATTTGTACTTATTAACTTATTAACCAACTTTTTGTGTAAATTTAATTCTTTAAAAATAATAGAGTACGACATTACTGACACTACAAATTCTTATTTTTAATTCAAAATTCAATGTATTTATACTTATTTAATATTATAATCGATCACAATTAAAAATAAATGTATTCATACAGAATATGTTTTTCTAGTCGCGTCCACGGAATGACTAATTTTAATCAGCTCCAACTAGTGTGTGGTCTCCAAAATAAAACTAGTTTTTAAAAAAATTTTATAATAAACGAGATATGTGAATCATACTTTGATTTTGGAAATTTTCAAACAAAATTTTATTAAAATAACACAGTGAATCTTAAGAAACAGCCAAAAAAAATCCAGATATAGAAATTTTGAATTACAAATAATAAATATACAAATGGAGTATATTCTTTAATTCTTATAGAAATGTATAAAAAAGTAATCCATAATGTACATTTACTAATTAATTTTTTTTTCTTTATTTCAGTTTCAAAAACGGATCATACGCACAACGACTGCATAATAATTACATTCCTAACGCACGGCGATACTGGTATCCTTTACGCAAAAGACTGTGCTTATAAGGCAGAAAATCTGTTTGCCTATTTTACAGCAGATCGTTGCCCATCATTAGCTGGAAAACCGAAAATTTTCTTTATACAAGCTTGTCAAGGCGACCAATTAGATCAAGGAGTTACACTACGAACTGAAACTGATGGGGACATTGTGAGTTCTTACAAAATTCCATTACAAGCGGATTTTCTGATTGTCTACTCCACTATTAAAGGTTTAATTAAGATTTAAAAAGTATTTTTAATTATAATCAGTACGATAATTTGTTTTATTTAGGGTATTATTCGTGGCGTAATACTACAAATGGTTCATGGTTTATTCAAGCTTTATGTGAATGTTTAAAAAGACATGCCGCCGATTATGATTTATTGGGAGTGTTAACGTTTGTTTCGCAATATGTGGCCATTGGTTTTGAGAGTAACGTACCTGGTCAGCCTTTTATGCACAGACAGAAACAAATACCCTGTGTGATGAGCATGTTAACAAGACTGATTCGATTTCCAGTTGGAGGAAATACAAAAGCGGGGTATAGTAAACGATTCCCTTGAAAATTAACAAATCGGGATTAATTTTCTTTTAATTTTTCCTGTAATTTGGTCTCATATTGCCATCACACGCTTTATATATAGTATTTTCTTTATAGTCTCTATTGTAATCGTTAAAAATATCGTCTTTTGTCCTTTTTACTGTAGTAAATATACATAGTTTGTACGTGTAGTTAATTATACATATTATATGGAACTGCCATTTTGTGATATTTTTTATAAAAAAACTTGTATTTCGCATTTTAGATCGTCCGAAATTAATAAAATTAATGGAGACTTAGAAAAAAATCGAAATTTGCTTAAAGGTATTTTCCATACTAAAGGTAAATCTAGCTAAATTGTAAAATTAGCAATTTTATTAAATGCAAATATTTTTATATATCATATTTTTACTGAAATGTGCCATGTGTCTTTCAAACTGAACAAAAAAATGTATCGAAACGGATTATATAGGCATATTTTATTAGCAGTTGTATGATTTAAGATAAATGTAGTGTTAAATTAGTGCAAATTTTTTTATTTAGAACACTAAATATTAGTGTTTTATGTAAACAAGTTAATTTTAAGCTTAAATAATAATCTTTTTTGTATCTTATATTATATTATGTGTTATTTTAAATTCAATAAAAATGCATTATTTTATTTAATGTATAGTTTTTCAATTTTAAATTTGGCGCCTTAGCTTAGTTACAACATGGTTACAACATTTAATTTCCCAAAATCTTTTTGTCACCAAATGAATGCATTCTTTTCGTGCTTTGAAATTGCCTAAACAAAATGGTATGTAAATAAAATCGGTAAAAATTAGGTTCATCTTCCATATATTTTACGTTAATTTGTAAAATTTGATTACAAATAACTATATTGTTTTAATATCTGTTAATAAGTTTGATCTATTTAATCAATAAGTGGGTGAACAAGTAAAAATGGTAAAGATAACCTCAAAGTGTTAAAATTGTGCAGAAAAATATTGTTATTTATTATATGTATATTCAATTATTGCAAAAGTTACTTATTTTAATGACTTTACAGCATTAGTTCTGCGATTATTATTAAGTCAGTGTTTAAAAATTTATTATTTTCATTTTTCAGACGGAAGGAACGGCAACAATTCGCACTCGTAAATTTATGACAAATCGTCTATTATGCCGAAAACAAATGGTAGTAGACGTTCTCCATCCCGGACAACCGTCAGTAAAAAAGTCCGACATTAGGGAGAAACTAGCAAAAATGTATAAAGTAAGAAAATGACGCCTCAATGTGGAAACGTGGAAATCTAACGTATTTGGCAATTTTAGGTAACTCCAGATGTTATATTCGTATTTGGTTTCCGTACGAATTTTGGTGGTGGCAAATCAACTGGTTTCGCCCTTATTTATGATACATTGGATTTCGCCAAAAAATTCGAACCAAAACACAGGCTGGCCCGACACGGTTTGTTCGAAAAGAAACAACAAACACGTAAACAACGTAAAGAAAGAAAGAACCGTATGAAGAAAGTGCGCGGTACGAAGAAGAGCAAAGTGGGTGCTGCCTCCAAGAAGGTACGTTAAAATTTTCATTAAGGATCAAAATACTTGAGATTATTTATAAATTATAAGGATGTTTGATTGACTTTTAAAGCTATTTTATACAGTCATTCAAATATCAGTTTTAAATTTTTTATATATCGTTCAATTTATGATTTTGTTAAATATTCAATTTATTTACAGGGTGGAAAGAGATAAATTTTCATTATTTAGGTATTATATACGACTGAATTTTGTAGGCTTGATTTTTAACAGCTCTTAGATAAAACCGTGTTTTTTAGCACTAAAACTGTTTGATACATTTTATTAATTGTTTAGTTTTTTACTTTTTATGTGTACGAGTGTGTGTTCATTCACTAATACAAATCCATAAAAATTTACTTTATCTAATATATTTGATTTTTTTTTGCAGTAAATCAACTTTTAATCATGGTGTATGGTCGAGTTTACATCCGGACTGGAATACACAATATTCGGAATATATTTGTAAATTCCTAAATAAACTTATTTAAGTGTTTGCTATTATTGTGTTTTTTTTATAATCCCCCAACAAATCTCATTAAAAACCGGACATAATAAACATAATCATTAAGACAAAATGAATAGAACTGTTCTAGTTGTATGTAATTACCATTTGTTCATGAAGGTCTTTTTAAAATTGGCATTTCGTAGGAAACTGCTATTAACATGGAAGTGTTTGGGTACACTGTATATTATTTGTATCTATATTTTAAGGCTGTGGTAAGTTAAAGACATTTTTTTGTGTCTTGTACTTTAAATAATTTAATATAGAGTGGGCAAAAATGTCCAGATCGCCCACACACTTTATTAGAAGCAGAAGAAATATGTTATCGTACACATGTTGAATTTATTGAGAGGGTACAACAAACATCTAAAACGGTTTTGAATTTTGCTAAGAAAAAATTAGGTATGGACGTGCAAGATGAAGAAATACGTCAAAAGGTAGTGTTTTACAAGCATTCTGACTATTAAGAAAAGTATATTTGATATTTTGGTTTTTAGTGTGAATATTACCAATGTATTTTACAACAATTAAGAATGGTAAAAATTTCTATGATCGTAAACTAATTAAATTCATGTATAAATTGTATTTAAAGATTAATTCAACTGGTTATCCAGAAATTGGGGCTGTGAAAAACTGGATAGAAAATAATGTTATATATAATGAAGCAGTAAAACTTGAGACGCACACAGAGTCATGTTTTGAAAATTTGGATAACTGTACAGGTAAAAATTAAAAAAAGCAAGTTTCTTGAAAATATTTTAATTTAATTTTAATTTTAGCCTACAATAGCTATTTTGACGGTTTTACAGCGTCTGGTGGAATAGAAGTTATAGACGATGGTTTGTATTTTGAACAAACGATTTTACAAATCTTCAATTATGTAATTTTTTAGCAACAGAAGCTATTACGAAAAACCTACAAAATGTATGTGACCTGATTTCAGAGCTTGTGAGGTGTTTATCTTTTGAAAGAACTGAAGTAAGTAAAAAACTGATTGAAAATAATCCTGATTTTCAACGATAATTTAATTTTTTAGTGTCCAATCTTTCAGTACCCCTAAGATCATTAGTTTGCTGTAGTTCAATGAACAGATTGAATAAACACACTAACAATGCATGAGTTTTTTTATTTGCGAACCAAATGTTATCATTTATTGTTAAAGTTTATGTAATTTATAATTCATTTTATTTACGACCGCGGGTTAAGCTATGCCCAATCTACCTGCACGGCGGTTATAATTTTGTAGACCTGTCGTCTTAATATATCTAATGAATTGTTTAACAAATTTTGTAAGAAATTTCATACAAGGATATATGATCGCTGTTGTTGTTCTTGTGCTCGGTCTGCCCTGTCCGGGTGGAATTTGTTTTGCAGGTTGATATTGATAACCATCCTGTACCAAAAGTATATCTTTTCTTATTATTTGGGAATCCGAGACTGATTTTTCGTTTCCCTAAAACAATAATTGTTAAAAATATTATTTTATCTAACAAGTTTAAAAACAAACATACCACCTTAGCTGTATTCGAATCATGGAAGACACATACCAAAACAAACAGTAATATCCATTTAAAGAACATACTGTTTTTTCTAGTACCTACTTCAATAGTGCTACCTTTGAAAATAATAGTAAAATTGCCATTTGTTGTTAGTTATTGGCAAATATATGAATATCTAATTGATTGTACATTTCAACAATTTATGGTAAATAGTGCGAACAAGATTAGATTTTCAATTTACGTAATTTTGCAATTCCTAGAATCCAATTCTATCTCTAGAAATATTTTCAATTTTGATTGCAAAAATGTTTTACTGTTAACATAATAATAATTTTAATAAATAAACAAAAAATGTTCAACTTATTAAAATTATGTTATAAAGACGTACTTACCTCAATATTAGATGTTTTATTTTATTAATTATTATTATAACATAAAAGCACCACTTTTGAATTAGTACCTACTATTTAAATAAATCACATCAGTGACAAATCGTTTTTTGGCTCTTGTTTTAAATTTGCTTTAAAAAGTAAATTATTAACAGGTAAAATGTTTTTCTTGATACAAAATCAAACACTTCATAGAAACTTCTACAATAATTATTTTATTTATTTAAATAGGAAATAATTTTCAAAATCTGGGTCGTTATAATAATCATATGAATAATAATTATTTCGATAGTTGTTTTCTTTTGAATATTCGTCTGAGAAACTAAACACTCTCTTGAAATGGTTAACAATTTTCATGATCAATTTTTGTATAAAAGGCGGCACTTCAAAAAATTTTCTGAAAGACTCATTTTGTTGGTATTGTATCCTAATGTTCTCCCAGAAACTGAAAGAATCATTCCATCCCACTGTATTATTAGGTAGTTTTTTTTCATGCGTCTGAATTTCCTGTGAGATAATTTAAGTATGTTTTCATTCACTTTTTTAATTCAAATGTACATGTAAATTCTTACCCCTTTTGTCATACTCATTATTATTGTACTTATTAAATGAATTAAAAATAATGTTTTTAAAAACATTGTTTAAATGATTTGGTTTGTACGTGTACGTATTATAAATCCGAATTCATAAAAGTAATAGTATAGATATTAGAATAAATAAACATATAGCTGTTGACATAATTTTTCTGAATTTTTTACAGAATACTAATAAAATCGTAATAAATACTGGTGGACATAAATTATATTATTAAATTTATCATACTCGATTTGTAAAATTAATGTTTGTATGATTTATTTTTATTTTAGGGAAGTTTAAACAGATAATAGTTCATTTTTAAATTTGTTTATACACCGATGTGGTAGATTAACTTATTACACGTTATCGGCTGATTGTAAAAAAGTAAATTTTTTAATAAAAATATGAAATACCTAATTTTCTAAACAAATATAGTTCAAATAATAATTTCTCAAAATTCAACTTTATTCGGATTCTTTATTTAAAAATTTAATACAATTCGAAAAATACTTTCTTATATGTATTATTAACCTAACGACTTAAACTGCTTCTTCTATAGTAAAAATATGATATATTACAAATGCAATTATATCTATTGCATGATCTAAATCTGAAAATTTATCACTGTGTAAAAAGTTTTCCATTTTGGAAATATAATTGACTATTCTTTGTTCATATGGTTTGAAAATCTTTTTCAGGCGCTGATTAAGCTTATAATTTAACAAACTTGAATTATTATTTTTCAATGTAGAAATTGCTGAATTTTCTTCTAACAATCTAGAATCCTAATAAAAATAAAAAAGTTAATTAAACCATATAATTAACTAAATTCTTACCGCAAATTCAAAACTTAATAAAAAAGATACTGAAAGGTAGAAATATATCCATGCGGTCAGCATTGTTTAATAAAATAGTTTACATGAACTTGATTGTATAATTAATCGAAATGAAACGATTTGTTTCACATTTGCGTTTTAAAAAACATTTTTAACGATATAGGTATAAGTTTGGTGATGATTATTTTTTTATCAAAAACAGACGTATGTAATTAGTTACTTAATTACATTTTGAAAATCCTTAAAAATAATGAATTTATGAAAATAAGTTCATTTTAATATTTAGCTCCATCTTTTTAAATTTTATGTATAGAAAATACGTATGAAGAAATTTCTAAATCTTACAAATGGAACTTTATTGAATTTAATAAATTCACACAATAATTACATATAAAGTTGCAATTTAAACATGACTTTTTTTAGGGGAGTGTATAAAATCACTTAAATAGGATACAATCACTTCCACTAAATCGAGTGTAAGTGTTTTCAAACATCCATAAACACTCATAAAGAAACTACCAATTTTTCCAAAAAACTCTCCAACATTGGTTCTATAATAATGCCAATGATCTCTTAAATTTGCAAATCTATCGGCTTTAGTAGTTTCACTTGCAATTGTATATACTCCGTAGCCTTCTATGAAATAATCATTTAGCGGATGTGAATACTAACAAAAAAAAATATCGAAATGTAAATTTTAAATAATTTTCTGTGATTTTCTTACCGCCAATTTTATTTCTAATATAAAGAAACATAATGGAAGACATATGAATATCCATTTCAATTTCATTATTAACTTTTGAATAAAACTCGCACATCGGCTATAAAAAATTATTTACAATTTAGTTCTGTGCAAAGCGATTTTTGATAACCATTAATTATTGCATTTGACCAGAATAATGCAATTTTGAAAAATATTGCGCCATTAATTTGTATAAAATATCAAAGCCTTGGCCAATAAATAAAATACTTGTAGAATTTTTAACATTTTATTACTATATAATAGTATAATATACAGATACAACAAAATTTTGTAAATTGGTCCTACTTACTTCAAAAAAAGTACAACTTAGCCAAAAATTGAGCCAAGCACAGCAGTGGCGGCGGCCTTTATGCCCTCCTTAATTAGAGTCCGTATTAATCCATTTGAGAAATCTCTGCACAAGTTCCATAACGAATTTGGCAGCCCTATCGAAGAAACCGTCTTTCTTGTCACCATCTTCTGGATTCATATCAACCTCAAACTGATCCTCTTCAGCATCACGTCGAATTCGTAGCGATTTCATTAAATTCTCCAATTCACCACCATCTTCCCTGACGGCTCTAAGAAATTGTTTATCTTGTTGTAAAAATGCGGAGAAAGTTTTCTCCAGAGCTTTATTCTCTTGTTGGATTGGAACTGGAGACTGTAAAATAATCAAATTTGTAATTGGTCATAAAAACGTCAACGTTTTTTTTAAAAATTACACTCAAAACAAGATTTATTGCAACTAAAACTACGCAAAAGACAAAAATCGGCCTCAAATAAGCCATTTTAGTTTGCTGTTTATTATAAATAAATTGCGACTGATTGATTGATAATCTATTAAGGTACTAAAACTTAAATAGGAAGTTTATTTACATTTCATTTATATATGGACTAGCCCATAAAAAAATTGTGTGTTTTATACCATAACCATGACCATGAATTGGTTTTTTTTTTCATTTTTAATTTAAAAGGAAACAATAAGTACATGAGACATCAACATGAAAATTACATATAATACATTCACAAATTATTACCTGTTTTATTCGTAGAAAATAAATAATACGCGGTTATACATATACATATATGTAATAATTATGTGTCACCTAATTAATTAACTAATGGAAATTACGAAGGATTCAATTATTAGGGATTTGAAATCAATTTTCATGGATTTCAGAAAGTATAAAAAAATCATTTGTTCTCCAACTGACATAATAATGATGACGTTAACGTATAACGTTACAGTATTCTTGTGTGACATTCAATTTCGCACCCTAGTGCGTGAAATACATCCGGCGTGCATGAAGTAACTATTTCACGAACTATAAAGAGATCAGGACCTCCGGCCTCAGCAAACAGTGCCCATTCTCAACACTAAAAAAGACTCTCTCTACCCAGATATTATAAAAATAACTATTATATTGAAGGTGAATGGTAAAAAAACATGAAAAATTGTAAAAGAAAAATTTTCAAAATCAATACTCGAATAATAATTTTACTGTTACCATTATTTAGATTTCCATGGTTCTTAAGTTCTTAAAAAATCAATGAAGGATTTATTCAAATTACAATAGATTCAATAACTATTCATTTCAAAGGATTTTAAATCAATTTTCACATATTTTATAAAACTAGGGAAAAAATTCTATTGCGATGACATATATAGGTACATAATATGTATTTAAAAAAATTTAAAATTTTAGGACGGGAACTTAAGAAAAACACACAAAAACAATTCTAAAGTATATATTTGACTGTTTTATTCTAATTTTCCATTGATTTTTACCATCATATATATTAAATAGAATGTATTAATTGTCTTGATTAGACCTTAGAATTACCACCATTAGGAATCTTTTTTGTATCTTGGATGTTTCCTGCTTTAACTTCATTGTTAACAGAAGACGCATCAGCCATATCAGCATAATTGCGATACGGATGATCGCGAAACGGATAATCTTTTCTAGAATAATCGTAATCCCTTCGGCCATAATTTGGCCATTCGTCTTTATTTTTTTTACCTTTTTTTTCACCATAATCATCGTCGTAACCATATTCGTTAAAGCCGTCCTGCTGGTAATATGGTCGAAAATTTTCCTCTTTCCTTTTATCTACGTAGTAAATATTATTCTTCTTTTTAATATTTTGGTGATCTTGGTCATCGTAATACTCCTGGCGAATGTCGTCATTTTCTTCATATTTCTTTCTTCTTTTATTCACTTGTTTAACATCTCTGCTGTCAGTCAAACTGTAGGCAAGACTTAAAATAGCATCAATAATGTAATCAAACGGATAAAATCCAGTTCTGTCAAAAAAGTTTTGAATTTTTCTTGTAATTCTACGTTTTCTCATTACTGCGGCAAAGAAATCGGACAACATATACTTGAAATTAAAAAAAAAAGAGTTGAAATGAGCGTTTCTAGATTAGGAATTGACTTACTGTGCCCATTGTAGAAAGTGCCCCAAGTACAGACATTTTGGCAACTAATGTCGAAATTGGTGCTGCGGCTTGTGTAGTAACAAGTAATGCATTTGCAGCTTTGGTTATTGTCGAAGGAGCAAGTGCTATCGCGGACATAGTTGACGATTTTGCACTTTCACTAAAATTTCTGCTTTTAATTCTACAGCATTTCTTTTCAAAATGCTTCTGTTTTAATGTTTATGGTGCAATGGGTTCATATTATTGCTTTATTACCTTCACATACACATATATATGTATACCTATCTAAATTGATATGAAATAAAAAATGCAACAAAAGGATTTTTATGGTGATAAATTCAATTTGGAATTTAATTCGATTTATTGTATATGTAGTTTTTACCTGTTTAGCACAAAATGGAATACAATCAATAATTTTTATAATGATTAAATTGAGTTTGATAATTCGACAAAATTTTAAACCAAAAATTTCTATTGAAGTAATTAGATTTATAGAACAAAATAATTTTTTATATTGTTTAATTTTGATTGTTTAAAGTTTTTAATTTAATGAGATGTTAAATTTGCTGCTTGCAGACATTCGCGTTTTTCAAATTACCATGTTAAATGTAAAATAAAATAATGAAAAAATTCTGTATTATAATAGAAAAAATGGTACAGAGCCAGTCAGAGCCATCAGGAACCCAATTTTCCCTTTCAAACATCTCATCAGATAACAGAACGCGGCCAAAAAATAATTAATTTTAACATATTCTGGGCTCTTCATGAAAATTTTAATTCGGTTTTTTAAAATTTGGGCTATAGGTATATACATATCTTTAAAACGTATACTTTTCTTCATATAATAACTTCTGAAAATTTCAAAATTCATCTAAAACAGCAAGTTTAATATGAAAAATACGAAACGCCTGGAATCATTATTAGACCCTTTAAAACTTTTAATCCCATTTTCCCTTTACCTCCCTCGTAATTAAACAGTATGAATAAAATAAGTAAACTGATAAAGTTAATTTGTTCAAAAATATATTAGCCATTCTTTTTACACAGATTTCAGGTTGTTGTAATCGTACTTAAAGTCGTGGTATCATTTAGGACTGCGGTACTAGTTATTGGGGGTGCTGAGACAGGTGTACTCATTGTGGAATTAATTGCACTTGTCGAA
>SSSI01009659.1:0-26943 GCA_004796505.1 Oryzaephilus surinamensis
GGTCCGAGCCCAATTTCTCCCACCACCACTTCCTCACCGTCTTTCACCCGACATTTATTGGGCTTTTGATCAAAATTTATTGTTAGGTTACGTTTATTCAAATTGCTTTCAAATTCCATGGAGCTATCACAAATTGATATCAAATAATGTCAAAGTTCGATACGTTAATGTCAAATATCAAAGTTGGCATGGCCTTATGGGCAGGAATGGGGACGAGCGGGGAACAGGCGCGCATAGCTTATACTCTAGCTACCGTGATTAAAAACCAAGGACAGTATATTATAGGTCTGATTCAAATTTCTCCCACCACTAATTCCCTACCTTTTAGTCTTGTGACGTCACGAGCATTTTTTCGTTGTATCTACACGTGTAGCACTAGTGTTGCTTGCTGTGGCTTTAGACTATGCGAGGCCTACACTACTGTTATACGTGTAGCTACAACAAACGAACCCGCAGCAGCAATTGCCAAAATTTATTGTGTAGGTTATGTTTATTCAAATTGCCTTCAAATTCCATGAAGTTGTCACAAATTAATATCAAACATTGTAAAACTTTGACAAGTTAAAATTGATGTGTTAATATGAAATGTCACAGTTGACGTGATCTTGGGGTCAAGAGTGGGGACGAGGGGAAAAATTCTAATCATACCATATACTCTAGCTACCGTGATTAAAAACGTCTTTTAAAGGGTAACGGTAACGAAACTCCAAATGATAAGTAGATAAGTCCAATGTAAAATTGGGAAACAAACGCACCAAAATTGGAATATAAACAAAAAAGTATCCTGAACTATTTAGTACAAACCTTTTCAAATGTTATAGGGGGCGCTTAATGATAGTCGCGTATAGAAAAACGGCAAAGTACAAGTTGTTTATTAAATTTTTCTGTATATTTCGACCGTTATTGATTTTTCGTATCTGACAAGGTTACGCCAGTAGGGCTACCTACTTTTTTTCAAAAGGAACCATATATTTTTTTATATTATTTTTTAAATTGCTGTCAGTTAACTATATATAACTACTTGTATGTACATACATAAGAAAATTCAAAATTTCGCGTAATTTTTAAAATATCTTATATAACCGCTAAATGGTTTATCCAAATAAAAATGATAAAAGAAAAGTTCAATACAAGTTTTGAGAGCAATATTCGTGATACTAGTGATAGCCATTCATACGACTCACCCTTATAACCAGACAATCGGGCAAGAGTGTACCGACTTCACTACGACATATTTTAACTCGAAACGTCTAGAACTTTGTCTATATGTTTTTCCTAATCACTGTATTGAAAAATTTGAATAATATTTTTGGAAATATGTATTTAAATAAAAATTTATACTTATTTTTAGGAGAATAACTTATGTACATATATATATGTGTTGGTGTAGTTGAAGTCTACCTACGTTCAAGGGTAAGTTTTCATACACACTTCAGATTTGGATGAATTTTTTATACAACAATTAAAATTATCTAATAATTCTAGAACGATAAATTAGTTAAACATAGGTAGGTACATATAGATGATCACAAAAGAAGATATCAATACTCACTTCATTTATGATTCCATTAAGTCAAAAATCGTTGTGTACAATTTTTTAAAGATGTATATGACAATAATACTTAAGTAGTAAGCATAATAGAGTAAAAGCATAAAAAGAACTCGAAAATGTTGGGATCACTTTTTTCATTTCATTGCAGAAATGGACAAATGGTACCGTTTAAAACCCATTCTCTTGATATACGTAATTTAATATAATATTTAAAATATCATTTAATTTCTCTCCTAGTGTGAAGCAATCTAGCGGTCAAGTATATTTTTCTGTAAAAATGTATCGCATTTGAAACATTTGGCGACATTATATACATAAATATAAATGTATGTGTGTATGTGCAAGTGGGTGGGCAGGGTGGTATGGTGGTGGCCGGATTAACTATCAAGTCTTAAACAGTAGCATTTTACTGTTGCATCTTTGTTTAGCATCGGAGGTCATCTTTGTTGGGCCATCCGCCCACCGCCACCACCACTACCACACTACACCTACCATCACGTTTTGTGCCGCCACCGCCGCCGCCGCCACCACCGAAGACCCCATCTCACAAAATATACGAACTGGACATTACGAATCTAATTACAAATCTTTGCTCATGCGTGCCCGCCGTACTAAAACGTATAGATGTAGGGTTCAAATTCATGGGGGATACCCAGCAGCAATACAACGAAACGGTAGGGGTAAGTTGGCTGTGTACGCGCTAGACTCACTTGTTTTTGGATGTCAGTATTCAAGTTGACTTCTCAGTATTGCCAACAGATAACGGCGCATAGTATTTACGCGGCGGCAAAACATTATACCTTCAACTCATCTCACATGTTGTGCGCGGTTTAAACGCAAAACAAAACATTCAATTCAAACACTCATTCTCATTTGTTATTATATTACTGTACACGCCAACAAAACACACAAAACATCAACAACAACAAAACTAATATAATAATTTTTTATGAACATCATATTAAGTATAAATTGGTGTCGAAAATAAAATCTCTAACAATACAATTTCTATTCTGTATTGTTAAATGTAGTTTATGAACAGTTTCGTTTTCTGGTTATGTACGCTTATTATCTGTTATATTATAGTTTTTACTCGTAAAACCAGTGCGCTGAAAAACCACGTGCTCTCTGTTTAACTCTCCGTTTAAATATTCATTCAAAAACTGTTTTGAGTTTTGAAGAGAAACCTCGTCAACTTTACGTTAAAATAACGCAAAACTTTTTTACTGAAAAGTGTCAGTGCATTTGTTAAATATATGTAATAAATAAAAAATATATAATCATGAAACAGTTTAAAAATTCAACACAGGACAAATGATAAACAGTTTAATTAAAACATTTGTCAACTCAACAATGAATTTAATAGTTTATACAAAGTTTTAACTACGTTATTCAAAACGGCTGCCAATTTACAAGAATTTTATTACAACTCTCATTTAAATACATCTGGTACGTGTTTCTATTTACATTTAGATTTCTTTTATATGTTGTAAAATACATACTTTTTTATATTTTTTAATTAGATATTTACATGTAATATTGGTCTTTTTATTTCCAATTATATTTTTTTATATATTTGTATATTTAATTTTATTATAATACTGAAATTACTGCATGAAAGATTTATAAGTATGTATGTATATATCTGTTTCGGCGATTCTTCTTTTTTAATTACTTTTTTGTCTGAGATATAAAAAATTCGTTTCTAAATTACTCGTACAATAGTAATAATCGAGGTAATAACAATTGTTTCTGTAAAAAGAAATTTTGAAGATTAGATTTTATCTGTGTTTAATTAAAACTAACTTACTTTTGATTATTATAAATTCATTAGCAAACGAAAATCTAATTATAATTGTATACCTAAAAAATCCGTTAAATAATAAAATTAAGGTTAAGTAAAAAACTGCGCTTACTTTAGTTCTTTAATTATTTTAATCACGGAATTTAATTGATTTTTTTATGGTTAATAATAAATAAAGGATTTTTCTCTCAACACACCCATTGCGATAGCTATACCTAGTATTTAATTATGTATCGATAATTATATGCTAAATAGGTATATTTATGTATGTTAATTTAAGTAAATTTCATATATGAATCACAAACTAACTATTAAGAATTTAATATAACCAACCCATAAGTTTATTAACATAATGACGAATTATAAAATATGATTCATTTGATTTAAAGTAAAAAACTTAAATATATCATCAGATATAAATATAACTTTCGACTAATTAATGTTCTTTTCCCATTAGAAAAAATTATGGGGCCCCCTTAAGCAGAATTTGTTTATATCGTTACAATATATTGCTTGCGGGTGTACTGTGTCAGAATATTAAAAAAACTTATTATAATTAATTATTAATTACAATAGTAAGATACAAGCGTACAATCAGAAACACTTTTGTAATATTTATACATATAAAAATTTACCTAGTAAAAAAATATATGTTTACATATATACCTACCTACTTATAGACCAGTATAGTATACAATTTAGACTCGGTATATTGAAAAAGGTTTTAGCGTGGGCAAAATAAAACACACCTAACTGATGTGAATTATGTAAAATGCACATTAAATAATTATTATTTATAATTAAGTGTCTATATTATAGAAAAATAAATACATATATATATTTGACCAAATAATAATATGATTTCAAAAAATAAAGTTTTCAGGAAAAAAATTTTTTTAGGAATGCCATAATCGCGTTTATACAATGCCTTCTTCCTTTTTTAAGGGTTGTTGCATGTATTTCACCTTTAACTTTCATAAAACATGACTTTTATTTCAAAAGTTTTCCTTGAAACTTTTTTTATTTCTAAAGCTCGCAATTCAATGAATGAAAGAAGAGAAATCAACTTACCATAAAATTGTGGGTTATAAAATAAAGAAGCTGCACTAAAATGTTATTTTAATCTATGCTGTATGTATATATTTTTTATTTTTTAAAAAGTCACTCTCGAGGTCACTCTCAACAATTCAATTATCAATCTGAGTTAAATCAGAATTTTTTTGAAATTCAAAATACTTTGGCTAATTATACTTAGTACACTTAAGTATTATTTTATAATTTTGGAATACTGTATTAATTTTGTAATTGAAGTATACATATACGACAAAATCGCTGAATTTTTACACCAATAAGAAAATTGTAAGACTTGATGAAATAGTTATTTATATTTGAGTGTCCGTAAGGCTAAGAACATAGCAGAAAAGCGAGCAAAGTTGCGATAAAAGCGGAGACCAAAGCGACGAAAACTAACCTGTATAATCCTGTATGTACTCGTATATTACTATTAGAACACTCATGATAGAGCGCTTTAATAGAATTTAATTGTAACCTCCGCTTTGTCCTTTTTTCTTTCAACACTGCTTAAACTGCTTTGCTCGCCGCTCCACTAATAAGTTTTTGAGTAACTAGAAATCTATAACAGCACGATAGCTTCGTTTGACATCCAATCATTAACGGGAGGGATATGTACAATGGATAAGTACGCCATAAGATTTATAAATGTTTTTTGGACTGCAAAAAGATGTTTTTTCACCTTACAATTTTATTCGAATTTATTTCTTCATCATTACTTATTTACTTATGCCCTTCAATCTTTACATCATACGTATATATACCTAAATGAAAAACCCCAACTGACAACGACTATTTGGTAAATCTTTATTTTAAAAGTATACAAATCACCTAGAATAAAAGAATGTACCCTGATATTATAATATGTATATTATATTATAATATTTCTTTTCTCATCACAACAAACTTAATCAAATTTATGACAACCTAAATAATTAGTGTAATCAAGTGTATCAATAAACTCACGAAAACACAAGTATAAAATATATAGAAAGACATTTTTGTCAGTTAAAGAAGGAATATATCTAGAAAACGTGGCTTTTGTCCCAAATTTGGTTTTCATTTTCGTACTCTGAGTCTATGACCGAAAATGGGTGTATCTGGAAATTTTCATCCAAATCGGTGTGGTGTCCGTAAAGTAGAAATATACCATAGTAGTTTTTATTGTTAAAGGAATTGCAGTTAAACACTGCGCAATAGCACAATAAACCAATTTTCAGGTAACCAATAAAAATAATGGCAGATTCGCTGTTTTATGAATATGCCTATAATATAAAAAATAAGTAATACCCAGCAGACCCCATAATAACAATGTAATGATGTAACGAAGTCTTTGAAACCCAGTTGTCTCCATTGTACCCAGTTTTATTTACCAGTTGTATGTAGGTACAACATACCAAAAACCAAATGAAAATTTATGCTCTCACGGAGTGATGTCAAAAATGAGAGAGAGAGAAACAATCACATGCGCATGGGTTTATCTTTATATTACTAATAGTGTAATAGTAACATGGATAACCTTCAATTGACCGGTTAGTTATTGAAATTAATTATGGTTTTTACTGTCAGTAATATGTTGGTAAAGTCTAATTTACATAATATGGACAAGGATAGTATGGATACGATCAGCGCGCTATTTCTCCCACCACCATTTGAAGTGATAGGGGGCTCTTGTGACGTCACAAGAAATAGACAGCAATTGAGGCAATCTATTAAATCTATTGTGGAGGTTATATTTATTCATTGCTCTTTAAATTATCATCAGCACAATTCACCAACTATTTATGTATATCTTTATATCTACGTATACATAATATACATATACTTACATTATGTATATTATGTGTGCATATGTATATACATATAATATACTGTATGTATATATTTTGCGGTAAACTTCATAATTAGTGCAAGGTGATATAATTATAGTGGTAGTATCGCCGACAAACTATAAGCAGTTAGTTAAATAGTCTCCATCCATTAACACAAGCTCATATTTTAATAATTACATACACATGGTTGTTTATACATACAAAATGGGTATTATTAAAAATTCTTTATAAATTATAATACTTATAAACTTATAATAAATATAAGCAAATGGAACAACAACAACAACAACAACAACTATAATACACAAGAATACAACAGTATATGCAGTGGTGAAAAAAAGCGACCGCCATGTTCGTATTTGACTGCTTTGTTAATAAATCACTTGAAAACGTGTTTTATATTATTATGCATTGGTGGGTGGGGTCATGTTAATGCAATTAAGATGAAACAAGTAAACTTACTAATGATTTTTTGTATTATTCATTATATTTATCTCGTTGATGTAGGTGATTGACCTCAATTTGCCCAATAATCGAAAATTTGATTAATTGAAAGAAAGACGCAATTTTTTAAAAAAATTGATATACTTATTTATCAACTATTCGAGTATATTATATACGTATGATATGATATATGAAAAACGTATAATACCTAACTAACTCAGTTGCAAAAAATTTATATAAAATGTGTGTTTATATATGTATAGGTATGTCTGATGTGTATGTTTTGATTTATACTGTGGTATATTAGATTAATGAAGCTCTTTCTGTATGGGGTATTCATATATTACAGCTAGTCTTGGATTTAGGGTTTCATACCTAGATCCACTACTAACACATTACATAATATATCCGCTGCTATCCAAATAAAATATTGTACTTAAAATAAACGAAATTCGTATTGCAATATATGTATAGAAATTTCATACAATAACTTAAAAATATGAATTTTAAATCAGCTTCTATAGATACTTGTTACTAATGTGTACACACATATGTACATACATATTATATCGGTTAAAATTAAATTTGCCTTTGAGGTCGTAAATGTCACATTTATGAATAGAAATTCAAGGCCGATGTACTGGCTAGTTCTGCATTTGGGGTGAGTTAAAAGTGTAATTAAGAATTGTTTACACAAATTGAGTGCTTTTTACACGAAGTAGATATTCTTTAAACTTGTTCACCACCCGTAAACATCTGCCTTTTTATTATTTATGTTTTTCTATTGGTTTAAAAATGGTCATAAATTACTTTTTTCTTTTATTGCACCATAGGCAAAATTAAATTTAACATGGTTTATGTAAATATATTTTTGAGAGTAAGTATTTCAAAAATTAAGAAAATTAGGCACAATTTGCTTGTAGACATTTTAATAAAAATTTCCACAAAAATATAATAAAAAGGTTGTTTTTCAAAAAAAGTTGCTTGGTGTCGCGTTTTATAGTTTATATCGATTGTTTCAAGAGTTACATAACAAAAACATTTGTTACAGTGATTATAGATACAGAAATACTATACATCACATACTATATATCAATTATATAGTGTTTTTTAAGATAAAACAAAAAATATATGCTTCCATTTGAAAAACAAAAGTTCGTACTGAGGTTCGTACGGTGTAACCTTAATAGACAACAAAAATCTACCAGTCATAATATGCAAAAAAAACTTACTGAACGACTTGCGCTTTGCAGTTTTTCATTTAAATCAACTATTTCAGGCCCGATCTATTCACCTCCTGATAAATTTATCCAGAACATAATTTCTATAGAAACAATTGTGTGTTAATAAATGTATCCAAGGAAGTTATAGGGAGGATAAATTTATCAGGAGGTGAATAGATCGGCCCTTAATGTAATAAGCGATATTAAGATATTATATACATACATATACATATGACCAGACAGTATGTATTACTATATTTAATGACAATATACATCAATAATCAAATTCCTCATATAGAAAACTAACTAAAAATAATTAGTAAGTATTATTAATTATTATTATACATATAATTAATATAACGAAGATTTGCCGGAACGATTTGTATCCGGTCGTATTATACAATACTCGTATACCTACATACATACATATATACAAATTAAATAAATTCTTATATGGTATATACCTAATACTTAGTACTCGTATATACATATTGTATATTAAAATGAAATCACTAATCATTAATAAATATTGACTCATTATGTAACTAATTTATTATTGCTCTATTATTGCTAATTTATTTCTGAATATAAAAAAATAAGAATGAACGTTATTTCCAAGCTTATTTCTTAATCGTTATTAGAGGAACACAGAACACTATTGAATAAATAAAGATTAATTTAAATGAATGTTTATAAATTAAAGTAAACAATAATTTTCCTATATATAGAGATCAAGATTATAACATTATTACAATAATTCTCATTTTTTTATTATGGTATCGTTAACGATTAACGATTATTACTCAACATTTTAAATAGTTGGGTGTAGCATTTTGTTTATAAATATAATTATTTATCATTATGTTAAATAAAACGATCGTAATACTTTCATTGCATTTGTGTATTTCATTAAACATCCTGTTCTACTATACATACAAATATGTATGTATATATTAATAAATAATTAACATTTTCATTTCTCACACAACAAGCATTATTATTATGCACATAAACGAGAGTAAAATAAAATATTGCGGTTAATTACATACTTGCATTGCATATACGAGTACAACATTATATTTGTAAACAATATTAAATGGTTAAGGAAGAAAGTGTTTCTTTCTTCCATGACAAAAAACATTTTATTTTTGCCGTTAAGCACGTGATACTATTATTGCACACGTGCTTAAATGTGACGCATCATCATCATCATCACGGTCCTCAACTCTTACTCTCACTTTCCTAACAAAAACGGACTCACCGCAAGAGAGAGAGCGAGAGAGACAGAAAGAGAGGGTTTATTTGTGGAAGGCGTCGCGAGCGTCAAGGTCGTTGTCTGTGTGTTGTGAAGGCGACGGTTGTAGTTTCATCTCCCGTGTTTTCGTCATAAAATCATGTATAAAACGCACAAACTGCTAGTAATCGGTCTTTCTTACTTGGAGCTTATCCTAAAACGGGACAGATCCATATATACATATTTTTTTATCTTTTTACATAAAATTTATGTTTAACGATTAAAAACCACTGATTTGCTTTTCCAGCAATCAACAATCAATTGTCAACAGTAATAATAAATAAAAGGCAATATGACTGAATAACGACTAGAATCAAATTCGTTAATTCTTTTTCTGTGACTGAGTTTAATGAGTCAATTTTTCAAAACATACAAACGAGGTATTTTGTTACAAAAAAAGTTTTTTTTGTCTGAATGTAACATGGTGGCATGTACATAGTTATACATATATGTAGTTAGTTGAACAAAATCCATTTTAAAAATTCATTAAGCGCATGCTAGCAGCTGCAAAATAACTGGTACAATTAAAAACTCATTGACAGTTAGATCAATTATATTATTAAATAACGGGGGAACTGTTTGATTTTTTGCTTTATTTTAATTTTTATTTTTGTGTGTATGTACCCACTTACGTACACACATGTATACAGAATACAATATAGTATATACGAATAAAAGGATTAAAAGGTGTATACGAATACCTACCATAATTTAAATGAATGCTTAATACATAAAATCTTTTTGATATTGCCGAGGTCACGCTTAGGTCTTACCTATTATGTGTGCCCTAGCGATGTATGTATGCCAAAATACATATATTCAAAGAGACGGCTGCACGCGCGCCCTTCATCACATAAGCGTTTATGTTGATGGGTTTAAATTGGAGTTAATTCACATTCAAATAAACAATTGCCTATACATATATATACAAATCTTCAATGTTCTTCGAATGTGCATGTATGCATTGTGATGCATTTTTAATTTTTTTATCTGTCACTAATTTATTTAATTTTTTCGTAAAAAATAATAAATTAAAGCTTATTCACTTACGAAGTTGTCCATTTGTTTGTAAAATTGACGTCAAACGAAATGAAAACTATACATATATGTATTTTTTAAACATTTCATTCGGCTTATAAATATCTTTTATTCTAATAATTTTCTAAATACATGTACGTAGCGAAATTGTAGCTTAATACTTAATACTTATAATATTGTTTAATTTTTATTTTCAAAAAATAAATCCTAAGGTTTATTCAGGTACAGAAGAAAAATGTGTTGATTGGACAGGTTTTACGTGATTTAATTTTTTAAATTTTATTGGTCGAAAGTAAGGTTGTAAGGTACTGGAGCTTTATTGTGGCAAATATATATACAATTAATTGGATTACATATCTTAAAAAAAGACTTAATTCAAGATAGACGACTTTTCTTCCGTGCCTGAATAGCATATAAGTATTTATATATATTTGCACTACTATTTGCACATTTGTCATACACACTGATCAGTTGATTACAAATATGCGAATGATCAAACACTCTAAGCACAGACTAGGAATATACAGATATTTCACTTAGTGTCGGCACCTTTCATATTGCTGACTTTTGTCCAGTGACCTTGGACAATTAACTGAGATTTCAACGAGGTTGGCAACACATTTCCATTAAACAGCTGAACAACAACAGTTCCGCGAAAATTTAAACCCTTGTTTAAAGTAGATCATTAATTTCAAAATAAAGTCAAATTTTTATATTAACTCACAACGAGTGAAAAATCTGTATAATACCTTAGTCTGTGCCCTAAGTATAAATCTACAAAGAAAGACATTTGTAGACATTACACAAAAACAGAGAAAGCATAAATGGTGTCAACATGTATTTTTTCACTGATCACTCGGTCTCGGTCATCTTTCGTGCTGTGAAATAGGTATGTAGCCACATAAAAATGTATGCTGCCGGGATCATGTAACACGCACTAGAAAATATGTTTATGACATCTTCCATCTTAATAAATAATTAATGCTACGTTCAAGATTGCCCGCTTCTCAAGATTTAATAAAAATGTCTATACTAAATTCATACCATTGTAGATGCACGTTTTATGATCACTGCAACTTACATATACATACGTACATACATATATATGTGTATGTTCCTAGCAGTTGAAACGTGCACCCAGATATAAATTTGGTAAAGACATGGTCCTTAAACACAATAAGGTCACAAACACGTTTCATGTGCCTGGACCTATACATGTACAGTTGTGAGGACTCAAAAAATCCATGCAAAGTCCATATGTTGGCAAACTTTCACCCTTATTGTATTTATGATACTACGTTGAACAGTACCTGTTTCTCAATATTCAATAGGGAATATGTCTTTTCTAAATTTATACCTGGGTGGTTCTTTTGAGTGCTCGCAACTGTACATAGTTATTGTAGAATTATACATTACTACTTACTAGTGTTATTGATATTAATAATTTTGTGTCTCTTATATAGGTGTATCTTAATAAATTAAACCTTAAAAAAAAACTTTTAAAATAAGTTTGTTTTTTGTATTAAATAATAACACGTTTCCTGCAAATCATTTCAGAATTCATTATTTTAACGTCGAAAAAAGAACTCATTCATAAATAATGTTTTCGAGCGAAATTCTATATACGAGTAGAAAGCGAATATGCGAAACTTTTTCCGGGAGTAAAAATCAACAGGTCTCTGTGCCTGTCTGGCTTCCTCAAGAAAACTCATTCAAGGTCAATGCCAAACGATAGCATAAAAAACTCAGTCTTCCGTCTGTGTACACCTAATGACTGAAATAGACCCATCAAAATAACCAGAAAAACTTAAATTGAATTTTAAATGTGTTTGTTTTTATGTCATGTTGTGTTAATTTAATGTATATTTTATTATAGACGAATCAGGATGCGAGGCTGACATGGCAGAGGGTAGTGTCGAAGAAGAGAGTGGCGAAATGTTGGGACCTACCACAGCTACGGTTTTACAACCACCAGCCCCATCAACTGTTAGTATAAAAGACGAGGTAAGTCTAAAGAAAGTTAACAACAAAATTCAATTTGAATTATATTTAATTTTGCTAAATAGTTAATTAATACCAATTAGGAGATTGTTTGGTTCACATAATTTTAATTAAATAAACAATTATTTCATATATTTTCTTATTAACTAATTATAATAATAAATAGTCCGTATGACTTCATTGGTTTTCTAATTTCATCATCTTAAATATACATTAAAATTTTTTCCTCTTTATGTTATTGGAAAATCTTATAATATAAACAACTATTTTACATACACTTAACCGATATTTATATTATAATAATCTGTTGTTTTTTTACGTTTAAATATTACTTAAATTTACTGCACTATAAAAGCATTTGAAAGTATATTTTCATGTATAAACACAATAATTACTTTGATATAATAAGGAACCTATTTAAATTATGCATTATGAGAAAAAAGAAAAATTAAATAAAATTAATAATGGCTATTACATATTCATCGAGCGGAAAATGTATATCTCGTTTTCCATATACAGTAGGCACTTATTATTATCAGTTTGTTCTAAGAGTTTTAACGGTATATGTATACAGAAAATGTTGTTTATTTATTGATGGAAACTTGATTACTAAATGTATGTGTGTACATATACCTACATATGTATGTGTGTATGTATAATACATAAAATGGTAGTTTTATTTTATCTGGACCTAGAAGCTGTTGTTTGCTATCTTCTTATATTGGGTACAATCGAAACTTTACCCGGACAGTATAACAGCTTCATTTCTAATTATTATGAATTATTATGTATACATGTTATACGTATGTTTGATATGTTTCTTAAAACTTTTCTAGTCAATAAGACAAAATTAAATATTCTACCTATTTTTGTGTGTTTCAGGATTTTCAGGTTTATATCATTAAGTATACCTTAAAAGTTGCCTATTTTACCAAATTATATACATATATACCAATTATATACGACGTTAGGTACATACCAGTACATATATACCTGCAGTTTTCTGTTTTAAAATGTCTATGTATTATACTACCTATGGACAAATATTTATTAAATTTTGCAACTTCAGTATAATGTATAGAAAACGTTTGATGTAACTATTGATTTTTTATTTTATAAATAAAAAAAAAGTTACACATGTATATGCAATGTATAAAAAAAGTTTTAATTTAAATAGATAATTAAAAACATGTACCAGGGATGGGTTGAATTTGCTTTTTAGTAAATATCATCATGAATTGTTTTCTATCGTGGAAAAAATTTGTTGCTAAACAAAAGCTCTGGCTGGCCGGTTTTGCCAAAGGATGGACGAATCAAATAAAGCGAGATAAAAAAATACAATGGAATTAATTTTGTTCAATTTAGATTAACTTCATTTGTGATTACTGGGGGAAAATATAAAAAAATAAAAGATAAATCCTATTTTGAAAAAAATCATTAAAATCCTTCCACTCATTTATTTTCAATTTCCGTTGACGTTGAACGAATGTATTTAGAGAGATGGCATAGTGTGACTATATTATGATCAACTCTTCGACGCTGTTATTAACATTTGATTACTACCACCTCGTCGGCGAAAGTGAGATTTACGTTACGGTGGCAAAAGTGTTTATGTTATGTTATGGCGGCAATTCACTATTGGTATAGTACATACATAGTGTGTTATGAATGTGTCTACACTCTACATCCTACTCTTATACTAATAATTAACGTAGACTGCTTGCAATGAAGCCTTGAAAATTTACCCCAAGGATTTTGGCACGTTGTCTTAATTTCCTTTTATTAATAAATTTCTTCATCGATTATAACACGTGAACTTTAGATGGTAATCATTGTACAAATATTAAGAATTTATATTATTTACAAATAAATATTCAAATATTGACACATTACAATTAAATTATATGGACAAATAAACTACAATTACTGGCTAATTGTTTATTGTACACTGGTGTTTTGTCAATCAAAATTTTTGGTGTTTATAAATGTGAATTAAATATATTAGTTTTCATTCGTAATATATTTATTTCATATAAATATTTATACACCAAAAATTATTTTTAGTTTTAATAATTTATTAATAATACAAAAGAATAATAATCAATCAATTTAATGTTATTGTTTAGTAATTTATTTTTCAGTTTTACCTAACATTTTTGTCAATTAAATTAAATTAAAAACTTTGCAGTTTTGTTATTATTATTACTGAATTATTATTGTTAATATTAATATTAAATACACTTTCAAAATGACAAATTAAACTCATTTTCTTATACATAATTTAATATTTAAAACGAAACCTTCATTTACCTGTTTTGACATTCCTGATTTATTAGTAAATATTAATTTTTATTTTTACCCTGTAATTTTCTCAAGTTTTTAAATTATTAAAATTATCCTTAAGACTGGTTAGCGTTTTATAGAATGCAATTATAATTTTGTTTACCTCTATTTTAAAGCATTAAAATTATTATTAAGTATATAAGCCTATTTCTTTTTATAATTTATGACTGCTTTCCACATTGGACACTTTTGGTTTAATTATGTCACCTGGTTTGATTATATCTGTAGATTGAAAATAATTTACAATTTTATTATCGTATACATATATCGTTTTTAATTGAAAATTATGCATATTATATTTTAAATTATGGTCGAGTTAATCTTTTTTATTATTTTGCATAACAACAAATTTGATGTATATAAGGAAAATTATTCTTGGAATCATTTATTAAATATTAACCTGAGAAAAAAGTTCATTTAATGTGCTTATTTCTTTTCACTAATATAATATAATTGTTGTTATTCCAAGTTCTATTTCCTATCTGAAAAATCACATTACATATTATGCTAGTTTTTAATTTTTATTTAGGCAATTAAGCATTTATAACTTACTGTATGTTACTTTACCTCGCTTTAAACCGAATAAAAGAGTTTAAACTGAACGTTGTTATTAATCAGTAATCACCATTAAATGTACCTAAATAATGATAACTTTAGCAATGTTTAATTAATTAATCTGTTTGATAAAATTTCGATTTTATGTGAATTAATTAAATTAAATTGAACTATAGATATAATTGGATAGGTTATAATAACTTATAACCCAGGTTATTTCCGAACTTATAGTTCAAATTAGATAAGTTAGGTTTTTGTTTTTAAAATATCACATTTATTGGAGATTATTCGATAATAGGTTATATTACCTACTCAATTTATTATTTATAGTATAACAAATACAACACAATATTAGAAAATAAACATACAAGTTAAATTCACGTCCGAAAATTCATTACATTAGTCAGTAGGTATACGTTCTAACATTATATTTATTATTATACACGTTATTATATGTTGATAATTATCAAAGTAATGTCAAAAGCAAAGATTGCATTATAAAAATTCTCTTCCACCTGACATAATAATTACCTTAGACAATTATAATATGAACTAGTACAGTAATAGTAGAACAACAACAAGAAAGTACATAAGTTAACATTTAATGTTTAGAACAACGAATTGAGTAAATGTATAGTTGAACAGAGCATCAAAGGTACTTTACAACCCATCACTTGACCATAAATTCTGCAAAAGCAACAACAAAGGGTATGGGAGGTGATAGTGGCTGGTTTGACTGGCTAGATAGAAGGGCCGAAAGGTAGAAGTTTTGCGATACTACTACCACCTACCACCTACATCTATATGGTAGGCTGTATATATAAACCGATGCCGCCACACTGCTGCCGCCTGTTTTGCCACTTACCCTCTATATTCTCTTTCCACAATTCTAGGTTTGGCTCTTATGCCAACTATATACGAACTTATCGCCCCTGTTCTAAATAAACACAGACTAATCTACAATGTTGCAATCTAGACCAGGCTTTGCTCTAATATTAAATCTACCGGGTAATGTGCGGCTGGGGAAACACGACCTAATAAATAGATATTCCACACCGTTTTCGCCCCATGCCAAAGTATCAATTCTATCTTTGAAACTGCTGTTTCAATGAGAATGTGGGGTTCATTTGGAATCTGAATTACTAGTAGTTTAAACAGAAATGGACTCGTATACTTTTGCCATTTTGCAATTATGATGAGTAACTTAAAACTGTATATAATTGTAAATTGTTTTTTAAATTCACTCAATTTGTATTAGTTAGACATACACACACACAGACACACAAATTTCTGCAAATAATATGATTAATTGATGTTATGGAGCATTTGTCAGAAAAAATAACACCTTTCACTTTATATTTTATAAGTAATTAGTTATAGGTTATTTTGGGATGGGTACAGAAATACAATCAATTTTTCGTGTTCAAGAAAATTCCTAATATATCGAATAAATGACAAATGAATTAGAAACGTGAACTATATCTTGTAAAGTCACGAACAATGGGGGCGAGTCGCAAAATTGGAACGGAAACGAGTGAAAGTAAAATGTAAAATAGAGAGATGAATAGAAGTTCTAGTAGCGTCGTCATATTATAACTCAGCAGGTGGCTGATGAAAGTACAGCTCTCGTCCAATATAATAACACTTATATATACACATATATATGTGTATATGTATATGAATATAGTGTTCCACCCAAGTCATACATTTTTAATTATATACAAGATCTTTCTGTTAAAAAAATAATAAAAGGGTCTCTTAATTTCCACACCCCATCAAATATAATTTGCATCGTACAATTTATAAGCAACAACCCTTTTCGATTTCCTTTTTGTATAACTGCATTTATTGATGACTCAGACATTATAATTGTATAGTTAAGTGGACGGAAAGGGTTTTAAGAACAGTTGGTTTATAATTTATTTTTATTATAAAACTCATGAATTTAAATAAATATAGCACATGTATATGTATTATTTATTTTTTTCTTCAAGTATACGTGTTAAACTTGTTTTTTTTCTTTTGTGCAGGAAGATAGGAAAGCTATTTTATAATTTCTAAATTAAATAGTTTTCTTATAATTTAAGTAAATATCTGTTCCATTTATTCAAACTAAAATATTCGTACTACAGAGAATTATTATACCCGTTTTAATTTTGTGCTTAAAAAAACTTTGTTTTGTATTTGATAATCCTAAGACATTTTTGATTTGATAGAATAATATATGTATGTATAATAAATACCGTTAATTTTTTTCAATAATATATGTACATATGTACAGTTGTGTTCACTCAAAAGATCCACCCAGGTTGGAAAACACATACTCGTACATAGTTCTTATTGAATATTGAGAAGCAGGCACTCTTAAACGTATTATCATAAATACAATAAGGGTGAAATTTGCCAACACATGGACTTTGCATGGATTTTTCGAGTGATCACGACTGTACATGTGTATTTTAGTTCATTGCACAAGTAAACAAATGTGTTATTTATGTAGGAGTTTTATTATTATCTCAAATAATCATCTGATTTTTCATCGCTTCTATAGAATACTTGTATATATTAATTACAGTACAAAATTTAATAGGTTACTTATAAATAATAAGTACAATTAGATCATTTAGGTATTATTGTCAACATATTATTTATATCAACAATGATAAAGATTTGTATTATTAAAATATTTTTTTCACTACCCATACGGAAAATAGTAAATATCAACGTAGTAACCCTAAAGGAAATAATTTTTGACAATTATACACATAAATAACTTCGTAAATAACTAATTCTATAAAGTTTATTGATTATTTACTGTTTTATAATGCTGACAATCTATGCAATTAGCAATTATGTCAAGTTATCATTAGGTGGGTGAAACAGCCTTAAAATTTATACATAATATGTATTTATTTTGACTGACTTACATACATTAGGAGACTACAAGAGGACTGGTAGTCGTCCTCTTTTTAAAAATAAAAAAAATCTTATAAAAACAAGAAATCTAATTTTAATATAGGTACTTTTACAATTATTACAATAACAATATAACAATTAATAATATTATTGACATTAAAAAATAACTTTCACAGTATCACAGTTATTCTAAATATAGAACAGTAGGTACTTTATTATGGTATTTAAACATAACCGAATTGTTCTATTAATAATTTAATAAGTTTTCTTAAGACTTTTCAGTATGTATATTATACATAGTGTGTTTTAAGACTATTTTTTTACGTTTTCCAAAAAAAAAATGCTATTTGTGGTTGTGGAAAAAATAGTTATAAAATATGTACTTGTGCATATACCTACATAAAATTAAGTAGGTATACAAAAATGTACGAATATAATTGCAATCTACATATACACATATCATGTAATACATATAATATGTATAATATGTATAAATACAATTTTGTTTCGTTTCTATTTTTTTAACATGTATAAATGCGTACCCTAGAAATAATCTACAGAAAAGCTTTATTTTACATAAATACTCGTATTTGTTCAGTAAATTGCAGACAACTAATTATATAATATGTATATATTTCATAAAATAATATCTCATCATCATCAACATCTCTGCTTCTAGCAATCCAAATCTGACTTAACAATAAAAATTATTAATAAAATGTTTGTATATTATAATGATAATGTTGAAATGAGAGGAAAAAAACACTTGTTTTGTTTCATACATTTTATCAAATATGTGAAATAGCCAGCGGTTATTATATCTCCAAAAATAACATAATGTTATTCTTTGTAGAGCTTCTTCTTGTTGAAACATTGCATTCAAAATATAGGTACCTATTGCGAGTATACATATGTTTGTACGCGAGTATATGAAGATTTAAATTTCAGTAGGTATTATACATTTATAATTGAAATGAAATCACTAATCCATTCCTTTAACTGTTTTGTACAGATTATATACTTTATATCTAACACAGTAGAATAGAGAGCTTCGGTATTATACGTATGTACGAGTATATTTGTGTAAATACGTACATGTGTCTGTGTTGTATGTTAAGTTGGGGGCGGCCACTGTCGCGGGCACATACCGCTGGTTTTGAGGTGCACACTACCGTGAAATTACAGTAGCGGGTTCCCTAGGGGCCCTGTCCTACTCGACATTTATCTCCCGATCCAGTGTTCTGGACCTTGGAGTTGGATTCCTCTAGACTGGCCATACCCGACAATGTCTAGCATTAAAGGGTCAAAACTAAATAATGTAATATACGCTACTATGTTTCTCTTTATACACTCTCTTTATGATTTGAAACGAAAAAAACTCATTTACTATTGTTTATACTTTTTTAAGAAAAGATTAAAAATAAATTAACAATAGGTACTAATTTTATTTACATGATTATGCAATTAAATTTATAATAGAGATTGGAAAGAATATATATGTATGTACATATACATATGCATATATTTTTATTTTGTTACTAATGATTCTATATACCTATATAAAATAACATCTGTGTAATATTTTATTTTCTACTATAATTATAATTCATTTAGAATGATGTACATTTATAAAAAACTTTATTATATTAATTATCATAAAGGTAATAAAACATATGTACCTTTCTCAAAAGAAAAGCAGTCACTTTTATTCGTTAAGTGTATAATACGTTATTACTTATTATATTATGTTGAATATATTTCTATTGAATCCTAATGACCAATCCATTTAATCATTGTATTTAATTATTTATTATATGCAATGGAGAAATTATCAATTTATGTATAACAAGTTGTGTTGTTTTATAAAAAAAATGTACATATCTGATACTTTACCTGAAAGAAATATAGCTTACTCTTATGATGATGTTGAGAGAGGCAACAGGTGATTAGTTTCTTTTTACTGAAAAACTTATTTAATAATGTTTAACAAAAGTTTTTTTATTCAAATATCTATCAATTGTGTTCGCGTACCCTAAAGGTGTAGATAGAAATCGTGACTGGTTTATAATTTATATAAGCGAATAATTAAGAGATTTGACAACAAAAAATAAACATATTAAAAACTATTTAGAAATTTTTCCAGTAAGCAGATATTGCGGTGAATTCAATGCGCTCATACTGTCTGAAACTGAAAACGAGCATGTTTACGTGAGTTTGTGATGAATTTTATTGCGGCTGACTGCGAAATGCTAATCTAACATAAAAAAGTATCCCTAACTGGTATTAACTGCATTACACTTCTCGTTATAATAGCAGTATAAATTTATATGCAATTTTGGCAGCAACTGATGTATCTCTCAATATATGTAGAAAGGGTAGACAAAATCATATATACTATAAATGAGCGTAATAGGACCAGAAAAAAACTATGTAGGGGGCCCCATAAATGTAATTCATAATTAGTTAATTATGCAGTATTTGGCCATTACTGATTGTGATTGCGATTGGTCGAACAGTTGCCAACTGAAAAAATGAATTTTATTAAAAATCAATACCAACATTCGTGTGTTTTTAAATTACAGATTGAAGCGTCCACTATAAAAAAGCCATGCGCGAAAAGAGTAAAATGCTCTGCGGACTAATCACAAAGAATAAAAAAACACGGACGTGTACAGAAAATGAGTGTATAAGGGGTTTGGGTGAGCGGGGTTAACGTTATTGGTACGTAGATCAGCAGAGGTAGGTGGTGGATGGTTTGGTGGACTTTGGTACCCAGCAGGGTTGAATCGTTTTGTTCTCCTAACTGATTTTCGAACACATACATGTATATATACATATCGTACATATACAGCACACTCATTTGAACAACGGACAAAAGCCAAAAACCAATAGTCCTTCATTTTCATTTATTCAGTGGATAACGTTGTATTGGAAAAAGGTTTTTGTTTGGTGGGCGATGAGGTGGTATTGTGGCAGGGGCAATTACCCCCGTTGATTAGTAGCACTGTGTGCACCAACAACAGAAAACACTACGAATATACATATAAGATTGAATATGTTTAGATGAGGAATGAGGATGAGACACCCTTGTACACGAATTATAATACATAACATAATTAGTTTATAGAACTCGATGGAGATTATGTACACCGACTATAATATACTCTTGAGTCTTGACTAGTGTTAAATCGCTGTCTATATAACAAATATATATGTATGTATAACCAGATCTATTCTATAATTTCTATAATACTAACTAACAAAATAGTATGATAGGTTCCATTTCATATAGGCTATTTAGATTAGATTGTCTATCCTATATCCGTATTCACTTATTCACACAAAATTTGATAAGAAATTGATCATCCTATTAATATAATATATAGGTATTACTATAATGCTATATTAAAGAAATTAAAAAATATGTTTAGTATATTTAATATTTATATTAGTTATTATTTTTAAGTAAAGTAAATTTTTAAAATTATTTTTAACTGTATTTACTATTTTTAAATAAGAAATTTATCTTAATTAGAAAACTCATACGTTTATATGTATGTATATTATAATTTTCGCTTTTAAAATATGTGGTTATAAACAATTTTTTTTTCAACTGACACATTATGGTTATGATGGCATTAGGTAATAAGGATTCAGTAAGAGTGTGTGAAATTTTGTTTCACGTTCTAGGTAAAACCGAATGTCACACTCACACATGCATATTGAAACGTTAAGTGAATATAATCGTTATTATCATGTGTCAGTTGAAGAACAATGAATTTTATTAAATATTTAATATAACGTACCTAATAAGTAATAAGTAATAACCATTGTCAAAGTCACCAATATTATTCGAGTTTGTCATGTTAATGGGCGCGAGCAACAACATAGCTCGTGCCATAAAAAGATTGGTCAAAAGAATGTGAATTGATACCATGATACCACGGAACCACGGGACACTTTTATAGAAACTTAATTGGCGGTAGTGACCAAATTTCATAGGAAAGCGTATACCTCTCCCTTTCCGCTCCAGTCAACTCTCCTGGCATAGACATTACATACACTTTTTACCAACTGTTGCGTAATGAATATGTACTATTTAGTATGCAACTTTATCAAATAACGTTTTTAAAAATACCATTTTTTTTTGTTTATATATGTAAATGTTTTAGGGAGCACTATAATAGCTGAATTACTCATTCAATGTCAGAAATCAGAATCGTCGTCTATATGTATACCTAACAGATATTTACATATTAAGATCTTTTCACACAGCTAATATGTAGCGATAACTGTATATAATACGTAACATATACATTATATAATTTGAAAATTTTTAATCATAACAAAATCGTAACAGTCAATAAATTGATTCTTTAATTAAAGCCCAGTATATCACATTCAGAATTGACTATATGCTTTTATCTAGTTTTCTCTTTATTTTTAAATAATATTAAGTAAGTAGGTACTATTTTAAATTGTCAAATATTTTATTAGGAGTATAGAGTTATGAGATGACACTATTCGAATTAATATCGCAGGCTGTGAGACTTTTTGAAATATACCTAGGTAATAGGTATAGGTATAGTATCATAGGTATAGTATCTAATAGTCATATACCCAATACTCTTATGTTGATATTTTTTACTTTTGGTAGTTAAGTTTATGTTTGAATGTAATTATACAGTCTTGTATGTAGGTACATACATCATATTATACCCATAGTACCTACATGTATTAAAGTGACAGGACAAAGGAGTAGACAACTGATTTTCTCCAATATTTTTTGAGATAATTGCTTACTTAATTGTTTCTTTATTTAGTAGCTATTATTTATAATAGAATAATACCTATATGTAGAACTTAATAAATATATTTAAGTAAATTAACTTATTCATGTATCATGTAAACTTATTCTGAAAGTGAAAACGGAAAATGTGAAAAATGTTGTCTGATAAAAAACATTAGTAGATGTAGTTTTTATGTTTTGTTTGAAAAAGACAAAATATTTTATAATAGGAGTTGTTGTCTGTAGTCAGTCGCCGTACGCAAATCTTGTAGGCACGATTACGCTCAACAAAATAAAAATATTTAACTGAAATTTGATCCCTATTGAAATGGGTTTGATCGGTGCAGCCAAAAGGGCGTTAGCTTATCGCTGAAGGTAGAAAGTTGAAATTTGGTATACATATACTTCGTTTAGAAATAAATAAATTGCTTGATAGTGGGCTTGATCGGTGCAGCCAAAAAGGACGTTAGCTACTCATTAACATTTCTTTCGTAATGATACAAATGTTTTGTAATCGCAAATTCTGTTTGTAACAAATGATAGATTCAGATTAAATTTTTATTTTAAATACTTTCAAAATAAATATTGTTCAAATTTTTCAATTCAGTGTTAAAAAAGCTTTCAACCTAGACAAAATTCTATAAGACCTTTTCAAACAAAATATGTCGCAGTCGGTGAGGTCTTGCCCGGCTGCCTGGTTTCATATTCTATTTATATATACATACAAACATACATATATGTATATATAATAGAATACACATATTCTTTCATAATGTATTCGATTTCTATAAAAAATGCAATTTTTTTATATGTATGAGTATGTGTATATGAAACTCGCATTACGTAAATACATGACAACTTAATTATAAGTTTAATTTATAAAGTAAAAATGTAATGAAAAAATATGAAATAAATAATACCTAGAATAAATTTTCTTATTCCTATTACATACCAATACATCATCAAGTTACACTTATATTAATACATGTTTCTACATGTATATGTGTACTTATTTTCATAATAATATTGCAATTGCAGACTTAATTATCGTTCCCATAACTCATTGGAAACGTAATAATTAAAACCTATATATGGACTAAGTAGTTTAGGTAATTAAAGAGATTATAATTTATATCATTTTCATTCTTTGCCGTATTATATATTACAGAGTTGTAATTTCTGTATTTTCAGTAGTAGACGAATCATATAAAATGAGAAATGTGAATTGTACCGATGAGGCTGTATATACAGAAGATATTCAGTATGGGGTTGCTGGAAAGGGACGGTTGTGGTGTATTAGAAGGAGAGATGCGAATGTTCGCTTTGGGGTTGGCTGGTGTCGGCTATAACGGCAATAGTGGCGGTGCGGTGTAAAGGGGTGAAAATTAATGTTATGCAATTCTACGAAGGTGGGAGAGTAAATGTAATTAATTATCTCTGTTCGTAATGACTCTGACTGATGAGGTGTTCAGGCTCGCGAACGAGTCGAGTTCTATAAATGTTGGAGGAGAGAATGAGAGAGAGTTGAATATGAGGGGGTAGAAAACGATAATCGACCAAATGCCTTTCCCTTTATTATAATAAGTAACTGTAACATTCAAATATCATTTAAATTGTTTTCCATTACGAATATGTGTATACAATATTAATGCATAATATATACGAGTAAATGTGTTAAACCATTGTAAAATTCTTACATTTTGAACTTTTTTATGAATAAAATTTCATGTTGGACATCAAATCCAATAAGATGTATAGATCATAATACAGCAACCAATAATAAGATATTCCCCTTTATATTCATATGCTATTATGTAAATTCTCAAGAAACTGATTTTAATATTACATTTAGACTATTTTATCCAAATATAAAAATATTTTTTAGCTATTAATAATAAATAGAATTTTCTCTTATAGTGTTAGAGTGTACAGAAGACCAGAAGAAGTATATGTATATTCTAATACATATATATAGATATATATAAGATATACTCTTAAGAAGGGTAGAGAAATCATCCCTTTCTGGCCTTTAGGAAATATATTGAAATATTATACACACCGTCCAATGTCCACATCCATGTACATCCATATACCAATGCATAACAAATACATCGTAGATGATTTTCCATCACCCTATTTCCAAAATCCTCTCTTTTGGCCTTCCATATTCCTATATACATATATATATGGTTCATATATGGTGAGGCTTGGTGGTGCGGGTGGTGTGGTTTTGGCAGACCCAAGGGAAACTAGGGGGTATTATAGTGGAAAGCATGGTGACCGAACACAAACTGGTTTCAGCCTCTGCCCTCTATGTAAATAGGAATAAGATTGTCTAGTAAAGCTTCAACATGCCTTACGGCTTTGTCGACCATTGTGCCCATATACACAAACACATAAAAGAGCGGATCTCTTTATGATGATGATGAACTACACATAACTTATAAAAATGTAGATCTTGCCGAAATTGCCTATTTCATATATGTATAATACTAGATTGGGGGATGAAAGGGGATACATTATATGTTGAACAGTTTATAGGAAATTATGGCAGGATGTGAGTGGGGTTGTTTTGGTCTATTCTATATATTGTGGTATGTGGCAAGAGCGAAAATGCAGCACCAACGATTATTTTTCATTTTATACATGCGTTAGGGTTTTCATAAACAGATTATGTATGGGGGAAATATCTTCATTTAAGACAAATTGATTTCGAGAGTAAGGTTCAATATGGTAAATTGAAAAAAAATATAGTAAATGAAAATGTATCAATTATCGGGGGATTAATTTAATAATTAATGGTAAATTGTGCACTTCAGAATAAGTAGGATGTAGGTACCTAGATGTATATATGTATCTAGATATGTAAGTACCCTAAGAATTGATGAAAAAAAGTAGAATTTACAAAAGGCATTAAAAAGTTTTAATAGAAACCTTTAACACTTGCCCTTTTTTATTTAATTATGAACTAAAACGAATTAAGCATTTTTATTTCCTTTACGTAATTACACCTTTATTACCTATTCTACAATTTAAAATTTTCCTTACAATGAAAAACATTATTATAGATTTTGTGAATAAGAAAGATATATTAAATCACCTTATTGGCTTATGTAAAAATGGATATTATTCTAAGAGTAAGAATATGTCAAGATCATTATTCCCTATCACAATTTTAGTCAGTCACAGACTAAGTTCAAGTGTACTATAAGAAGTACTTGTACTCAAACTTTTGTAACTGAAAATTTCATGGTTTGGCGACGAAAGTGAATTGATGAAACATTTAATGCATATTTACTCCAATAAAAATGTCTGAATGCATAAGTTTGATTTAACATAGATATTTACGTAAGTATGGTACTGACATAGTATCGTATAAACCTAGAACTGCAATTGCGAAATAGATCCAGTATCTTTTTATCTTAAAAATCTTCATGTAAGTCTTGTTCGTATAATTCAGGTATAGATCTTCTCACAATGATTAGAATTACAACGTTGAATATTTAACCACTTTAATGGGTTTACCTGCCATCTGCAATAGTTTATACTGTGCTATAAACAAAAAAGTAGCATTTAGAATATCATGTTCGAAATATGAATTTTATATTTCAATTTAATTTTATTTATTGTATATAGCAAAGAATTTTGTTTGGTGACAAAATTTTAATGTAATTGGACGTCTGACAACGAATAGGTACCTAATACTATTATAGACATAAATAATGTACTTTTTTTAAATAAAAGACAAAAGACTTCATTCCAAATCCATCGACTGAAGACTATAATACAGACTAAATACTTAGGACTGCAAAACGCATTTAGATCGAGCTTTAATATTTGATTTTATCAATGTATCAAAATAATAGAAATCATTTATAGTTTAATAAACATTAATGGTATACACATTATATAACATTGATGCTTTGGTTTTAATACCTTATAAAAAATTGAAAAATTCTGACTTAGGGCTCGTGTACACACAGTCTTAAGTCTTTAGTCCGTTGTCTTAAGTCCGTAGTCATCAGTCTTTAGTCTTTAGTTCATCTAAACTGAACTGTCTACACTACACTTTAGTCACAAG